>SEYY01021812.1:5000-7500 GCA_009176605.1 Armadillidium nasatum
TTCCTCTCAGGTGTCCCATGTCTCTGCCTGTAATTATTCATGATCAGGTGCATGGGATCCTGAAATCTATGAACGTCAGGAAGGCCAGTGGCCCGGATGGCATTCCCCCTCGTGTTCTGAGGGAGTGTGCTTCCGAGTTAGCGCCTGTCCTCGTTCAGCTCTACTCTCTATGCCTTAATACTAATACTTTTTCCTCAATGCTGGAAGCGTGCATTTGTTCAACCGATCCCGAAAAAAGGTAGTCGCTCTGACCCTTCTAACTATCGACCTATAGCTCTCACCTGTGTTCTATCTAAAATTTTTGAAACTCTTCTCAACTCTCATTTCCTGGATCATTTGGAGTCTCATTCTCTTCTTTCTGATCACCAGTATGGCTTTCGACGCTCGAGGTCAATGGTGACATACTTTCCTATCTTACTGATCTATGGTCTTCTGCCCTTAGGGACTTCGGGGAGTCTTGTGTGGTGGCGCTTGACATATCCAAGGCTTTTGACCGGTGTGGCATGTGTCACTGCTCTCCAGGCTCCCTCCTTTGGGTTTCCTCCTTCTCTCTTTGCTTACTATTGTCTAGTTTTCTCTCAGATCGTTCCATTTCGGCAGTTGTAGATGGAGCGACCTCTTCCTCCTTTTCTGTCAACTGTGGTGTTCCTCAGGGTTCTGTTTTATCTCCAACCTTATTCTTACTTTTCATTAACGATCTTCTCAACTGCACTTCTAACTCTGTTCACTCTTATGCTGATGATTCAACTCTACATTCTTCTACTCATTTCAAATCTGCTCCCTCTTTTGCTTCTAGAGTTGCTTTCTCGTCTTCAACTTTCCGATTCTATTCTTGCCGATCTGGATGGGATTTCCCGGTGGGGTCATAGCAACCTTGTGAAATTCAACTCTTTAAAAACTCAACTTCTTCACATCTCCCTCTCAAAAACACCTCCTAACTTTCCTATCCTCTTCGATGGCTCTCCCGTCTCACCTGTAAATAACATTTACATTCTTGGTCTAAACTAAACAACAAACTATCTTGGAAACCACATATCACAATGGTTGCTAAAGCGGCCTCTAAGAAGCTGGGAGTTCTGTTCAGATTGCGAGAATTTTTTTCTTCTGAACAGTTACTCCAAATATATAAGTGTCTTATTCGCCTTGTATGGAGTACTGTTCTCACATTTGGGGGGGCTCCGGCTCCTCCTCTCTTCTGGATAGAGTTGAGTCAAAAGCTTAAAAGATTAATTAACTGTCCCCTACTTTCAAACTCTCTTGACCCTCTGTCTCTGCGACGTGACGTTGGCGCGCTATCTCTTTTCTACAGGTACTACAATGGCAGGTGCTCGAGTGAAATTGGCCTCTCGCATTCCTCCACCATTGCGTCGTCCTCGTTGCACAAGGGGTGCCCTGCTTTCTCACCAATTTTGTGTGGTTGTAGGAAATCCCAGGCTAGCACGTTGTGGTACCTCTTTCTTTCCAGCCACCTCTATTCTGTCTAACTCTCTACCTTCATCCATTTTTCCTCCTGTTTTTAATCTTCCACTCTTCAAGGCTTCAGTCTGCGCCCACCTGAGGGATGTACGTTAGGTGTTTATGTTTAAATGAATCTTATTCATGTGTGAGTGCCCCCTCCTTGAAAAGGGCTCTGCCCGTGAGCGGTGGCGTTCTGTAAAAAAAAAAAAAAAATGAAATATATATATATATATATATATATATATATATATATATATATATATATATATATATATATATATATATATATATATATATATATATATATATATATATATATATATATATTTAAAAAAAAAAAAAAAAAAAAAAAAAAAAAAAAAAAAAAAATTAATAAATATAAATAAAAAATAAAAAATTTCTAATTAAGCAGAAGCAATAAGACGAAGAAATGTGATAAGAAGTACAGAGAGAGAGAGAGAGAGAGAGAGAGAGAGAGAGAGAGAGAGAGAGAGATTGTTCTCTATATTTTAAAAATATTTTTAAAATTAAAAAAAAAAAAAAAAGAGAAGAATTTTATTGAAGATTGTTAAAGGAAGATTTTCCCATAGAATAATCTTCAATGCAACTTTACTCTCAAGGTTTAACTAAGAATTTTTGAATTTTTTTGCAAATGTATTTAAATATATTCAACGTACAAGATTTTAATTTTTCTTTTATTATTGAAATTTACTTTGAAAGAAATTATCTACATGATATGTGAATAAACATTTCTTCTCAGTTTGTATATTCGTTAATAATATATATATATATATATATATATATATATATATATATATATATATATATATATATATATATATATATATATATATATATATATATATTATATATATATATATATATATATATACAAAAAATCATTTCCTAGAAGAAAAAAAATAAATTAAAATTAAAAATCTTTTAGACCTTTCGATGTTAATAAATCGTCATCAGTACTTCCAAAATAAAAGCAAAAAAACTACAAATGTAAAAAGTGATAACTGGTACTCAAATAAAACAA
>SEYY01021812.1:12500-25000 GCA_009176605.1 Armadillidium nasatum
GGATAGGGCTAATTGCTCATCAACTCCTTCGCTCTCACTAATTTTCAATCCGTCGAATTGCTGCGTCACTCTCTTTATACAATCGCTTTTACAACAAACACTGCTCTTCAGGATTCTCCCGTCGCATATTTCTTCCATTGAGAAGAAATCTTGCTACACGTCATTCTGCACAGTCTAATTCTTTCTCTGTCCAAAACTCCAACCCCAGAGTTAACCGCAATGCTCAATTTTTCATGTACTCTAATAAGTCTAGACCACACTCTCTTTATCAATTTTTCCAACTTCCTTTAATATGCACATCTTCAAATGCTGTGAATTGGGACATGTCGGTTTTTAACTGGACTCCAATTTGATATTCACCAACTCTGTGTGTGTGTGTGTGTGCGTGTGTGTGTGAAGTGGGCAGAACAAAGTTGAGAGCATTAAGATGAATTGGACATACGTGTAGGATGAATAAAGATTTGATGATGGGTAGAGTGGTGAGATCAGGGGTGGAGGGGGAAGGAGGAGGAGAAGTTCAAATTGGAGGTGGGAAAATATGGTGAATGAGATTTTGCGAAAGGATGGTCTAAGTGTGGAAGGGGTAGGAGAGTTGCGGAGGACAGAGCAAGCTGGATGGTGGAAGCGAAAAGAAGTGTAAGGTAGGAGGTAAAAAAAAAAAAAAAAAAAAAAAAAAAAAAAAAAAAAAAAAAAAAAAAAAAAAAAAAAAAAAAAAATATAAATATATATATATATATATATATATATATATATATATATATATATATATATATATATATATATATATATATATATTATATATATATATATTTGTTGTGTGTATGTGTGTTGTATCACCTCTGGTGATCATAGACCAGAAGAATACCAATTTGCACCAGAGTTGGGGAATAAAAGACTCAAGTTCGATTAAAGTTCGATATATCGCGATTCATCGTTTTGAATGTGTGAATTTGCAAAAATAGATAAAGTGAATGTATTTTCAAACTTTACCAGTAGAGAACGTGAAAGATTGAGCATTGCGGTTAAGTCTGGGGCCAGAGAGTTGGACAGATAAAGGATAAAACTGTATATAGATAGGAGTGTCGCACGAGTCTTTCTTTCTAAGCGGAGGAGTATATATATATATATATATATATATATATATATATATATATATATATATATATATATATATATATATATATATATATATATATATATATATATATATATATATATATATATATATATATATATATATATTCAAATTTGATTTCATCTACCAATAAAATACTATACTTTTTCCTATAGGATGAATCAATTTATCCTCCCAACGGTGATAAATGGAAATAATTGAACTTCTACTTGAACTCAACAACCTTTTAATGGAATTACTCAATATGCTCTTGAAACATCAACGTTCACATTTTCTTCATTTTGTAATTTCTTGCAACGTTCCGTGCTTTCCTTTGTCTTCTTTCCCAATCTTAGGTTTTCTTTTTGATAATCTGTCATTATATTAATCATCTTCGTTTTTAATCTTTTATATTTTTAACTTTCTCTATTTGTCTCTATTCTTGTAATATGATATAGTTCTCAATATCTTTCATTCCAATCTTAGAGTTATTAACGAACTTTCTATAACGATAAATTTAAGAAATACTTGATCGATTGTCTTTAATAAAAGGTCTCTATTGTCAAAGTTCTTTATCTAAGTATATTATGTCTTATCCCTGAAAGTGTTTCTCAGAACTTAATAATTATTTTATTATTATTAATAATAATAATAATAATAATAATAATAATAATAATAATAATAATAATAATAATAATAATAATAATAATAATAGCGAAATGACTGAATTAAAGAAACTTTTTTTTGCAAAGAAAATGACCCTTATAATGCACTGACTTTTTTTTAATATATATATATATATATATATATATATATATATATATATATATATATATATATATATATATATATATATATATATATATATATATATATATATATATAGAAATGCTTAAAAATAATTCTACCAAAATATTTCTTTTCGAAGAAAAAAATAGATTTAGATTCTGAGTCTTCTTGGCATCATAATAATGTAAAAAGCATTCCCATTTTCTTGTGACTTAATTGCATCATATGTTTAAATGCATTCTCATACCTTCTTTTAAGCTTTCTACCTCCTTGAAAGACTGAGAATGAAAAGGTGAAGTGAGAAGCATCACCAGAAAGTTGAAGAACTTATATTTGCACGACTTTCGTTATGCAACAAAGGTTTCAAAGAAGTTTGTGCAATGAGACATTGGCCACATTTTAAACAACCAAATTTTTTTAAAAATAATGAATTTTCAGCTTGAAATTTCAGTATTTCAAAATTAAATCAACAACATTCGACAAATCATATTTTATTTTCATACTTCAGAAGAAGAGCAAAAAAAAAATTAATAAATAAAAAAAAAAAATAAAAAAAAAAATAAAAAATAAAATAAAATAAAAAATATAAAAATTTTTAGCAAAATTATTTTGATAATTTTAAAGAAGAAAATTTGAACTCAATCTTTAAATAAAAAGAAGTAAAATAAAAAAAAAGAGAGATTTAAGGAAGAATTTGATACGTGATTATATTTATCATCTCTTAGCAATACCGAAGTGGAAATGTCCTCTTTAATGTATCACAACAAGAAGCTAAAATTAAAAAGAAAATATTTTTCCTATTATTGCAGTGACCGTGGAATAACGACAGAGTTATTAAGTAACTTGCTTGAAGGCTCTGGTCCGATCACTCATATATATATATATATATATATATATATATATATATATATATATATATATATATATATATATATATATATTATATTTATATATTATTTATTTATATATATATATTATTTTTTTTTAATTTATATATTTTATATATTTTATATATTTATTATTATATATATATATATATATATATATATTTTTTTTTCCTGTAAGAAACTACCCAAAAAAAAAATTCCTCTCCTCGAATAGAACAATGCCATTGAGAAGAGAACTTGTTATAACATTAAAAAAAATTAAGTATAGGAATAAAGTATTAAATGATAAGATAATTTAGCACAGGATGATTGAAAGTACCTCAATTGTACTCTGAACCAAGCTGATAAAATAACACTAGGGAACAATTATTTTATTGAATGATATCCGACATACGAGTATGATTCTAGTGAATTTGAGTGAACTGAATTAGAATTTCAACTCGGTTTGGCTCAATTAGGTCCTGATTCTTAGTTATCAACACCTTTTGAAAATTTATTTTCGAATTAGGACAAAAAAAGTAAAATTTCCTAACTAGTTTTAGGAAATTTTCAAGTTACATGAATACAAAGAGCTCAAACTACAGTATAATTAAATAACAACAATAGAAATAACTTTTATAAAAAAAAAGATATACTTCCACTACGGCAAAAATTTTCTTTTATAAAAATTTCTAGCATATTTTCTTGTTGATGGCAGTTTTCTTTTCGAGCACCAGTATAAATCAGCCATCTTGTAAAAATCACATTGCCCTTGGTATAGTTCCTCAAATATTTTGATATCTTTGTGGAATCTCTTCCCTTGTTCGTCACTTATATCACCCGAATTACTTAGAAATTATTCAAGATGGCTATTTAAAAAATTCGTATTTACGTTCATATTGCAACCTATCTCTTAATTTTTTTTTTTTTTTTTTTGCAATCTCCTTGTAATTATCCACCTTATAATAACCTAAAACATTTTCTACCAACTGTACGAATGAGTACCAGGCATTTTCTCACGTTCATTCATGACATTAGGAAAATTGCTGACTTTAACGAATGTTCTTATTTGTGGGCCGTCGAAATATCCAGCCTTTTTGTTTTCATAACTAACTAATAATTTTGAAATTATGCATTTAAAACACTCATCGCTCGTATCTAAAGCTTTTACATACTGTTTAATGAGGTCTAGTTTGATATGCAGAGGAGTAAAATGATTTTGTCTCTGTTCACTAAAGTTGGATTAATTTAATTTTTTTTCTCTTTCAATTAGGAAGTTCGTGCTTGCCAGATTTGTTTGAAGTAATATTCTACCTTGACTCTGATGTTCCATAAGGAGTGGAACCAGGGAGATTACACTCCTTGTTTTCATAGGAGAAAATTAGCCATTTTTAAATCAATATAATATTCAAATGGGTTAAAAAATATACCAGTAAAAATATTTTTATGATGTTACATATAAAAATAGACATAAAACAACAATACAAATATCTAGATAAATAACCTAGTTGCATGAGTATAACATCAAAAAGACTATGGATGTATTGAGATAAAACCTTTTATGATTAATTAAGATGAAGGAGAAGGGGTGTTAAGCAAAATCAGGACCTGATTCTGCTTTGCTCACTCATATAACGTATAATTCAGTGTCAAATCTAACTCGAAAGACAAAAAAAATTGAAATTTGTTTCCCAGAGTAATTTAAAAAATTTTTTAAATTAACATTTCATGTATTAAGATGCTAGATCAATAAAGAGATGATCAAATGATAAGTGGTTTATTCAACACATCTTTTTAAATGCTTCGTTAGTATAATATATTCCCCAGGCTTAATTGGCGTTAAGTTTATGACTTTTTGTATGGTTCGTTTTTTTAGATAATTTATTTTGATTCAATATGCTTATACGAATTCTTACTGTTATTATTTTTATTTATGTTATTATATATCACGTAGTTCTTCACTCCGAAAAACGTCCCAAAAGAATAATAAAAAGATCAAAACGAAAGTTAAAAATTTCCAATTACTTTCCTATGTAAAAATAAACTGGTAAAGCTATTTTACAGAACTTAACATAAGTTTTCAGCGTTGAACATTTTTGTTTTCAAATATTTATTATTTTTCCCAACGATTCACTGTGGCATTTTTTACAATGTTCTTGTAAAGGGAACAAATTTTTAAATACAACTTTGTGAATATTTCAGAAACTGATAGTAAAGTATTGATCCACAAGAATAATCATTGCGTGTGATATATATATATATATATATATATATATATATATATATATATATATATATTATATATATATATATATATATATATATATATAATATATATATATATATATATTATATATATATATATATAGGGAGAGGACGTAGCACCTGTAAGTTTTTATATAGGGCATAACTCGTAGAGTGAAAGGTTGGGCAAGACTCCGTTGCTATTTGATTTATTTCTATTATTTTCACCCTCTTGGAAGGTCTATTATATACCTTGAGCCTAAATGCTCTCACTACCCTCCCCCTTCTTTACATGTACAGTACCTCACACACATACAAGTGTGTACTCGTACTTATTATCTTTTTAAAAAATGAACAAATACCAAAGCATACATGCTCGAAGTTGCTAGGAGAAAAGGCATTCAATCAATGCCCCTGATAGACACCACACTTCATAATCACTTGGGAGTTGGCGGCTTCTGATGATGGAGTTAGTGCAATCAAGATCTCAAAGCCTGGTTCCCATGGTGAACTATCTTCCTTTCCATAAATTTATGTAACAATAGCTATCTCTCTTCTAATTTTCACTTTGTCGACCATCACCTCTCTTCTTCTAAGCATTACAAATGTTCGTAACTGAAACTTAGGTTCTTGAGAACATGTGACAGCAAAATTACTCTGTTACCTTTTAATGTTTCTATCTACAATCTTCAGCCAAAGGCAGATGTTGAACATATATGACTATATTTTGCAACTAAATTCCACTGTCCTGTCTATTCGCCACCTAATTCTATTGACTATCCTTAGTTTTTCTACTATCTAAAATCCAAAATAGAACACAGTCTCTCTTTTTCTCCTTCCTCTGAAAACATCATTTTAGGTGATTTCAACATTCACCACGGCAAATAGCTTTCACCTAGTTCTCATGATACAGTTGGTAAACGCGTCTACTACTTCTCAATTCAGAACAAATTGAGCAGTTGATGCAACTTGCTTGAAATCGTGACCGTCTTGGTGATGAACCAAACATATTGATCTTTCCTTAAATTTTTATTTTTCTCCTTATAATGTAAAACCTTTTCTTCCTCAGGGTTCATCCGATCACCTTCTTTTCTCTATATATTCGTATCTTCCTGTCATTTGAAATCTTCTACAAGAACGTCTCTTTCATTCGCCTACAACAATTTGGTGCTGCTAACTTGTCTGACATATGGATGTACTTCTCAGCTTCCCATGAAATGATTATTGCTTCAGTAAGAGGAGTCTTTTTGAATGGGCATCATGGAATTCAATTCATGAGGACCCTCATTCAAATGTCAATAGTTTTGCAAGTTTGATTTTCATTCAATAGATGGTGGCAAAATGAAGTCAAGAAAAAGACAGGAAAATTCAAACCCGCGTGATCAAATCCAAGATGGCGGAAACTACGTGATTAAGATGACGGAAGCAGTGTGATCAAATACAAGATGACTGAAAAGTCAAGTGGACAAAAATGAAGATGGCAGACGGATGACGTTATAGTATCAAGATGATCTTGTGCTGTTACGTCAGCGTGAAAGATGAATGAGCGAGTGTGTGTGTGTACTCATGTGTGCACAAGGGTGTGACGTTATTACCGACGGTTCCTTGCAACATTGCAGTGTTGCAAAGTGTCACTGCAATAGAACCTTACTCTCAGTGCAAGCTGTCACTGATACTGGCACTCCCCTCGTACCGAGTGGGAGTGGCTAAAGCAAGGGTGGTATATATATATATATATATATATATATATATATATATATATATATATATATATATATATATATATATATATATATATATATATATATATATATATATATATATATATATCACCTCTGGTGGGCAAAGGTCAGAAGCCTCCTAAAATTTCCAACAGAGTTAAGGAGAAAATCCGATAAACAGCGTTTGAATTGAAGGTATATAAGTCATAGGAAGTTGGGAAAATAGATGAAAGGAGTGTGTTCCAGATTTTATGTACAGTCGTGAACAGAAGTTCGTTCCTATTAGGCTGGAAATAAATATTTATATAAAATGGAAATCATGTCATAAAAGCTCTATTTTGAATAAAAAGAGAATAAAAACATTGAGAGGGGCTTAATTGAACTGTGACTGGCTGAATCTGAGATGATCTCCATTTTATATAAATATTTATTTCCAGCTTAATAGGAACGAACTTCTGTTCACGACTGTACATGTAAGATTGAGCATAGCGGTTAAGCCTGGGGTTAAAGAGTTGGACAGAGAAAGCTTGAGACTATGTAGAAAGACGTGTCTCACGAGCCCTTCTCAATGGAGGAGGTATGCGACGAGTATGTTCAGAAGATCGGTGTCCGTGGTAATAGCGATATCACAGAGAGAGTGACGCAACAATTCTTCGGGCAAAAAGAAACTGGATATGTGAAGAGTACTCTATACAGGGATGAATAACACTCCTATAAAGAGCAAACATCTGGGATGGAGTGAAGAAATTCTGGAGGAGCCTCAGAACATCTAACCTCTTAGAAATTTGTTTAGAAAGAGAACTGAAGTGATTTTTCCAAGAAAGATTGCGAGAAAAATAAACACCAAGGATATTACGGAGAGTAAAAGTTTGAGTTGTGTGCTTTCGAAGATGATATCATAGTTGTGTGGAACGTTGTGTCGAGCAGAGATATGGAGGAATTGAGTTTTGGTGGCATTGCAAGCAGCCATGTTATGTTTTCTCTGCTCTAATTTGAAATGAAAAATAGATCAGAGATCAGTCACTCCAATGCTACCTTCGTTGCGTTTATTAACTGTTGTTGAGAGGTGCGCCTTTCAAATTGAAAAGAGTAATGAAGGGTGGAGTCAGGAGTGGATAGGAGATGAAGTAACAGAGAGGTCATTAATGAAAAGAAGAAAAAATGTTGGGGATAGGACAGATCCTTAAGAAACATCACTATTAATAGATTTAAAGGGTGAACGGTGGCCGTCTACAAGACCTGCTATAGAACGACAGGAAAGTAAATCAGAGGGAAGGCCACAGAGAGAATATAGATTTTGAAAGAGGGAAATTTAGAAATCAAAGCTTTGTTCAGAATCTATCGAAAGCTTTTGACATGTCCAGCGCGACAATAAAAGACTCACCTAAATGCAGATGAGCTGAGGACCAAGAGACGAAAGCCATACTGACCATCAGAGATAAGATAAGATTAGAATAGAATATATATATATTATATATATATATATATTATATATATATATATATATATATATATATATATATATATATATATATATATATATATATATATATATATATATATATATATATTACAAAGAGAAAAAGAAAGGAAAGAATAAGATAAATAAATAGAGAAATTCTGAAATGAACTGAAAGATGTATTCTTTTATTTAAGGAAATCCAATTGGTTCTGATAGTAATGAAGCCATTAAATTTTCAATTAAGCGAATGGACAAGAAATTTCGATAATAGCAGCAATCCCTTCATCGAAGTCGATTGAAAACGAAAGTTTTCCTCTCGCTCAAATCCCTTCATTTCGAAGACAATTCGGGAAAATATGTGAAAAATTCCAAAGAGAATCGACGCTTGTGATTTGTGCGAGTTCTTTTTAGGCTTTCAATCAGTCCATTCCTCGTTCACTGACTTCATTTTTATTTGCACTGAAATTTAAATTTATGTTTCTCTTAGGAATGAAAATATGGGAATTTTTTTTTTTTTTTACTATTTTAGAGAAGAACGATTTCTAGAATACATGTGTTAAATCTTTTAAAGTAAATTTATACAGAAATTGAATTGAATAGGAAATACGAATACGACAAAAAATTAGTTAAATTAAAGAGAAAAACCAATTTGTAAATTTTATGGAATTTAAACAAAAGAAAAGTTAGCTTAAATTTTTTTATGCAACAAAACAAATATATATCTTTTCAATTTATAAGCAGAGAGATATATCGCAAAACAAACAGTATCTAAGCCAACTATAATTCAGCTGCATAAGAATATATATTAAACAAATATTAACAAAGTCGAATGTTTTGATTATTTAATATGCATTAAAAAAAGCTCAAATTAAACAAAAATTACCGTTATTTTCTATAATAGTTATAAAGAATTCAATGTAAATGATTTTAGACTTTTGATGTATCTAGGGTAATAATATTTTAATAATTCTTCAATCTTCACGAAAGATACCTACATTCCTCTCATACTTTATTAATTCATTGTTTACTTCTAATAACTTTCTTCTTTTTGGAATAGTAAATTGAATGACTTCCATTATTCCATTATTAAATATAGAAAATAAAAATACTTCTCCTTTGGAAATCTAAAAATATATCCACTGTAACTTAAAATTTTCTTTTCGATTCGATTTTAACAGTATAAATGTTGCACTTTTATAGTTTGAATGTGGCAGTAATAAGTAACCCATCATCATCTAAGAGAGCTAAATGAAACTACAGCTACCTAACGGGGTACAGGAACCAAATCATAAAATTAAACAAACACACATTTTAGGATAAAATATGCAGCCTATATATATATATATATATATATATATATATATATATATATATATATATATATATATATATATATATATATATATATATATATATATATATATATATATATATATATATATATATATATATATATATATATATATATATATATATATATATATATATATATATATATATATATATATATATATATATATATATATATATATATATATATAAAAGAACCAGGAAATGAATCTCAAAATAAAAGATTTCCCTTCCAAAATCTCTTTCAAAAGAAGAAGAAGAAGAAAAAAAAGAAAATTTCTTTTTAATATTTACGGTAATTCAAGCAAATGACCTCTTGATGACCAATGAACCTTCATATCGCCATTTTTTAATCACAAACAACCACTCCGAATTTTTGAATGAGTCGTCGAAATATTAAAAGACTTAATAGGAAGGGGAGAGGTCAGATTCTCTTTTATGAAATATGAAAAGTATTATTTCGAATTCATTTTTATTATTATTATTATTATTATTATTATTATTATTATTATTATTATTATTATTATTATTATTATTATTACTATTACTATTTCTGTATTTGTTTAAATTTTAAATTTGTTTCGTGAAATTTATGATTAAAAGTTATGATGTGTAAAAATCTGTATATACATTTCGAAAAAGTTACACACTTATTCATTTCTCTCTCTCTCTCTCTCTCTCTCTCTCTCTCTCTATATATATATATATATATATATATATATATATATATATATATATATTATATATATATATATATATATATATATATATATATATATATATATATATATATATATATATATATATATATATATATATATATATATATATATATATATATATATATATATATATATATATATATATATATATATATATATATATATATATATATAGAGAGAGAGAGAGAGAGAGAGAGAGAGAGAGAGAGAGAGAGAAAAGGAAGAATCATTTAGAAGTTTAATATTAGATGTAGAATCACGAACGATTAAATGGATATAAAAAAATAGCCGAAAGAGAGAGTTATAAACCCAAATATAGAAATAATTTGGTAAAGATGACAACGGCATCATAAATTATTAAAGAGAGAATTCTTGTTCATATTGTGTTGTAAAAGTGAGACAAAAAGTCACAAATAAAAAGAAGAAAGATATGAAACTCTGAAATGAAAGGTTTAATTGTTTTGCTTAAAGTTAGAGGTAGTGTTAGAGAAAGGAAAATAGAAAAATAGGAAAAAAAAATGTGATAGAAAGAAAGGGATTGGATAAGTTAAGAGGAAAAGAAAGCAGTGGGGAGGAGTGTCAACTTTTATGTGGAATGAAAAATGGTAGATTCGCTTGTAGAGTTTTCTGTAAAAGATTTAAGGAATTAGAAAGAGAGAACTATCTAAATAGAAAAGTGTGGAGTGAGTAAAATAATTTGTAAAAATTTGAAGACCTCAGGTTGGAGGAGAAGGGAAATATTAGAAGGAAAAAGGAATCAAAAAGTATTATAAATACAATATATATATATATATATATATATATATATATATATATATATATATATATATATATATATATATATATATATATATATATATATATATATATATATATATATATATATATATATATATATATATATATATATATATATATATATATATATATATATATATATATATATATATATATATATATATATATATATATATATATATATATATATATATATATATATATATATATATATATATATATATATATATATATTATATATAATTTTTAAATAATAATTTTTGAAGTAATTACATTTTTGAAAAGATTTGAGCTCTGATTCGTAAAATGATCATAAGATATTATATTACATTTAAAGCTAATTAAATTTTTTAAATTTTAAATATTCGAGTTTGACTTTATTTAATTTTCATATATATATTTTTGTTTTATATTTATTTTTTATTTTCATCACTTTTAATTTTTGTAATTTTGTTTAATTTTAGCTGAAGATGATCTAATAGATTCCAAACGTCCTATTAAATATGTTCGCCTATGCACTGGCCTTGATTTTTATCATTAGAATCAGATTCCCTAGGAATAAATCATTAACTGAAATATATATATATATATATATATATATATATATATATATATATATATATATATATATATATATATATATATATATATATATATATATATATATATATATATATATATATATATATATATATATATATATATATATATATATATATATATATATATATATATATATATATATATATATATATATATATATATATATATATATATATATATATATATATATATATATATATATATATATATATATATACCACTCAGGTCGTTCTATAGCAGCTGTTGAAGACGGCCACCGTTCTTCCTTTAAATCTATTAATAGTGGTGTTCCTCAGGGTTCTGTCCTATCCCCAATACTTTTTCTACTTTTCATTAATGACCTTCTCTTTATTACCTCATCTCCTATCCACTCCTATGCTGATGACTCCACCCTTCATTATTCCTTCCAGTTTGAAAAACGTCCCACCCAACAGCAGTTGACAGACTCCAGAAGGGTAGCCTTGGAGCAACTAACCTCTGATCTTTCTCGTATTTCAAATTGGGGCAGATAAAACATGGTTGTTTTCAATGCCTCAAAAACTCAATTCCTTCATCTCTCCACTCGACACAATCTTCCACACAACTATGATATCTTCTTCGAAAGCACACAACTCAAGCCTTTATCTGTTCTTAATATTCTTGGTGTTTCTTTTTCTCTTGATCTTTCTTGTAAAGATCACATTACTTCTCTTTCTAAACAAGCTTCTAAGAGGTTGGGTGTTCTGAGGCGCCTTCAGAATTACTTCACGCCACCCCAGTTGCTTGCTTTGTATAGGGGTGTTGTTCGCCCCTGTATGGAGCATGCTTCGCACATCTGGGGTGGTTCCACAC
>SEYY01021812.1:30000-35000 GCA_009176605.1 Armadillidium nasatum
CTGTTGGCCTTCCTGGGAAAAGTTGATGATGAGATGTACATTTCAACTTAAAGGAGATGCTACAAAAAAGGTCTTAGTGATAATGGATAGCAATAAAAAGTTGTTTTCTAGATTCCTGCGGATGTTAATATTACAATCCACCTCTGACCTACTTGTTTTATTAGTGTAGCTTTCAGCCTGTACACCTTTACTCTAGATGTCGTAGTTACAGTGTAAGAATAAATAACATTTGCAAGTTGACTTCGCTTGCAGTCATTTTTCAGTTGTACTGATCTTAACTGGCAAAGTGTTTAAAGTCACAATGAGTTACAAAAGGTATTCAAAATGCTACCATACCTCTGTACACAACATTGTATTCCTTTCTTCAATGAGTTTCGATTCCTTTCAAAAGGCTTTCTGTTCATTTCTTAATTGTTGATTGACATCTCTAATTTAGAGTTGCAATTATGCAACTATGTCAAGAAGGAAGCTGTACTACGTTTTCAGATGATTCCAGATACAAAAATTTAAAGGCAACAAGCCTTCCTCGTTCTACCTTACACCGGTCTTACCTTCGAGTTAGATGCAATCTCAAAGGTGTAGCAAAATGATTCAATGCACCAACATTTAAACCCCATTCTCCTGATGTTGTTGTATAGGGAACTCCCTCAAACATACTGAAAAGTCACTCGGTAGAAACTAGTGGTATAGTGGTCCATAGAGCTGTAATGCATGAACCTCTGGTCCAATTATGCGATCTTAGAGATTCCCTACCCACAAGTTTAATGAGAAACACTATTAATGTCTTGAACTTATGATTGCATGTGCGTTGACGTCCCTTCGAGTTTAAGTATTATGATAATTAGAAATGAAATAACGAATATACCTTACTGGTGGGTGAAGTAAATATTTTTTGAAAACTATTATTATGAAATGAAGGTTTATTACAATTTGTTGCTGCCACCACTGACTAAAGGTAACCCTGGAAAGAAAGTCTATCTCATTGCGACCTTGTTCGTTTTGGAAATGGTAGGAGTACATACAGCAACTAACGATGTAAAATTATCGTACACGAAGTGCATATCAGCAAACTCTACGTTGCTGTACAGACGATCTCCTCTGACAACAGCTCAGTATAAACTGATAAGCAGCGTGCCTATTATGCCATCACAGACCAATGATAACATTATATTAGCTCCAGATATCACATCTGATCTTTATGCTCAGCTTATACTAACGCTCTTACACAACACTGTTGCGGTTCGTAATGAAGCAGAGTATGGCGACAACTAATGTACAATTAACGGAGTGTAAAGGACACGTATGGCATGCTTATATTCCAAACAGGTTAATTTGGGATTGCACCATAACACTAGCACGTATCTCTTAACAATTCATTTTCCGATCCATGTTTAAAGATACTTTTTTGCTTCTACTAGTATGTAATGTGCTTTTTCATCCTTAAATTTTGTGCCATCGTTATATTTATATTATATATATATTATATATATATATATATATATATATATATATATATATATATATATATATATATATATATATATATATATATATATATATATATATATATATATATATATGTGTGTGTGTGTGTGTGTGTGTGTGTGTGTGTGTGTGTGTGTGTGTGTGTGTGTGTGTGTGTGTGTGTGAGTTCGACAAATAATTTAATAATTTCTGCAAATCTGCAAGTATTTTGTACTTGCTTTACTTTAATTAAACAATAAAATAATTTTTATCACTACAGTTGATACCCTCGTTTCATTAATTGTGAAACACTGTTTATTTGAGTATCTATATTTTATTCAATATTTTGTACTGAAAACTGGAAAAATAAATTTCGAAATTCTCCCTTTTGCTTGTCACGAGTCATACAAATGTTACAACAACTGTATTATGAAAAACAAGTTTAGAAAAAAAAAATTGAAATATTGGTTTAAACACTGTAATTTTCTTGGAATTTTTTAGAAAAACAACAGTGAAAATTATGACCTTTAAGCTGTTGATGATAGAGTAATTGCTGATACATATAAGATGCGATAAATATATAAAAGAATTCACAACTTTTTACATAAATTATAATTTTTCATAGATAATAAGCTTCTTTGATTAATAGTTGCGAAAAATACGAGATGAAATATATTTATGACTAAAATATGAAAATTTACTTGCATATACATTCATACACACAATACAATATATATATATATATATATATATATATATATATATATATATATATATATATATATATATATATATATATATATATATATATATATATATATATATATATATATATATATATATATATATATATATATATATATATATATATATATATATATATATATATATATATATATATATATATATATATGAATTTTTCACTATGAGGTGAGACATAGCGAAAGAAAGTATGACACAAAATTTGTATTTCTAAACTTCTTTCTTTTGATATTTGTTATTTGTCCTTTTTTTTAAAGTTATCACTAACACTCACAGGCAGCCCTATACGAAGAGTTTGGTTCTTAGCCAGGAGAAATCGAGTTATATGCTATTTCTGACCAAGTTAATAAGTTATACAGATTATTTGGGTCTTCCGATAGGAAACCCTGCTCCGGTACAGCCAAATCAAGTATATTTTTGACCACCGGTAGGCGTGGTTTCGAATTTTTGATAGGCAGTCTTTCTCTGTGGGAGCAATCAAGAGAAAACAGGATATTGTGCATGTTGGAATAGCGTGGAATGTTGTAACTGTTGGCTATGCTTTTGAGCGATATGTGAGTATTGAGGTTAGCGTAATAATACACTTTGCCGTAAACTGTAATTTTATTAATTAACCACAGAAAATGCCCTACAACGGACAATTTTTTATGTCCGTTCTGGTAACTGGATCGGATGTTCAAACCTCGATTTGTATACTTTGAAGTGCACACGGGTAGAACCTCGATCCCTTAACTAGAAAAAATCTACTTAACCCACTGAGCTATATTTAGAACAACCAATAATGGTTATAACCTGAAGGTTCTGTAACATTTCCAATTCTTTTTATCCTTTACATTAATGATCTTTAATTATTACTTTTTCTATCTATCTTAAAAGACGAATCAATCAGTCACCACTTTCTTCTTACTTATACCACATCCTCAATGTTGAGAGGGTGATCTGGGGGCAAATAACCTGTAATGCTTTCCGTGTATCTCAAGCTAGTCCAAAGAAAATATTTGTTTAGAATATATATATATATATATATATATATATATATATATATATATATATATATATATATATATATATATATATATATATATATATATATATATATATATATATATATATCCTTAGCTCATAAAGGAACAGGTCCTAGACCACAGAAGACACCTGCAAACAAGAAAAATCAGACTACAATCCTCATTAAGAGAGAGCTTATTCTGAAGAATGATTCTTTAAAACATTTTCGTGATAAGAAATACGAAAATTCCAAGAAAATTTTCTTGGAATTTGTGTACACGTGATAAATCGCACGATACAAGGAAGTTAAAAACAATCTAAATGGTAAAGTAAAACTTTATGGAAAATTGCAAAGCATACTTTTAATTAAAGGATTATAAGCGTCAGGTTTTAGCATTGTCAATAGAACTGAGGATGAAATAAAATTATAATACAAAATTAATCTCTATGAATATGATTCAAAAATGCGAACCTTTTGTTTAATATATATTAGAGAAAATTTTCGCTATATTCAGTTCGATATCAAGAGATTTTTTTGTAACATTGAAAATCAAAGAACCAAAATCTGACAGGGAAATGAAAAAATATCCCAATTTATAAAAATTGCTTTTTTAAGATATATAAAAGACAAAAGCAGTAGGAAAGATAAAAGACAAAAGCAGTAGGAAAGATAAAAGACAAAAGCAGTAGGAAAGATAAAAGACAAAAGCAGTTGGAAAGATAAAAGACAAAAGCAGTAGGAAAGATAAAAGACAAAAGCAGTAGGAGTAAGAAAGTAGTGGGTGAAAAGTTTTCAAAAAGTTTCCTTTTAAAAAGGCTTGAATCAAAAATATAAAGCGTTTACACATTGAAAAAGTGGAGTGTTGAACTTTTCGCCTACCATTTTCAGTTATTTTTGAGGCTTTCTTTAAAATCTCCGACCTCCTTACACTATCAATATTATAACAGAACGCGCTCTTCTGATTTGAAATCAAACAATTTTTACTTTCAAGAATGCATGTGTGACAAGTCTGTGCACACACTATCATTTTTACTACATAATTAAACATTATGGTCATTTTCTTACATCTATTATACAGGTTGAGTGTAAAACGCTCTTTTTTCTTCGATTTTCTCCATTTCATTTCATTTGAAAACAAAAAAAAATTAATTCAAACTCAGTCAGAAAGAAAATGCCGATCTGTTATCTGAATGTATAACAGATTTTAATTAAATATCGTACGTGTATATATATATATATATATATATATATATATATATATATATATATATATATATATATATATATATATATATATATATATATATATATATATATATATATATATATATATATATATATATATATATATATATATATATATATATATATATATATATATATATTGCCACAGAGTGAACATTAGCACCATCCATAACTCAAAAACTACTACTATCGTACGTTAAAAAGAATTATATTTTTGAAATCCTTGTCGAATTTTAGGTAAGAAAAATTGGAAAATAAAAAATAAATTCTTATAATAATTTTTATTACATAAGTAAATATTACTTTTTTATAAGCCTCGCAAGAATCTTACGTCTGTCAATGCCATTTTTTAAAAAAAATTTTAAAAATTGGAAAACATGGGAAATACCCTAAATCGTCTACAGGAAAAGTAGTCGACAATATCATCATCACTCACGGGTCGGGGGTACGGGGGCAGAGCCCCCCGTAGACAAATGTTCGGATTTTTTACATGGCCTTCATTTTAATTTTCAACTTATCTTAC
>SEYY01021812.1:45000-62500 GCA_009176605.1 Armadillidium nasatum
TAATTTTTTCTAGTCATGTTGTGTATGCGTTAAGTGAAATTATGTGTGTGTGCGCGTGTTTTTTTTGTTTTTTTTTTATTCTCTCGTTTTTAATCATTGTTCTGTTTTAATTAAAGTATTTTATCAATCTGTCAATACATATTGGCATTCAAGATGTTTTTATGCAAAAATCATCATGATTGTCGCCGATAAGTATACGTTTTTCTTTAATTAACTTTTAAATTTTTCTTAATTAAACTTTTAAATTTCTCTTAATTTAATACAGGCTTTATTTTTATTATTAAAGTGAGTATTATTCTAGAGATGCATAACTCTTTTAGTCTTTGTTATCATTTTAAGATTGTTAACTTACAATTATTTAAAACTATTTTAACTTAACCCGCTATTACATTATTTATTTTGGGATTTTATCGCAATATAAGTTGCTAAGGCAGGATGTGTTTGTGTGTCATGTCTTTTGGATGTACAGTTTAAAATTTTTGATTTTAAGTCAACTTTAAAGTTTAAAGTTTAAGTTTTTAATGTAGATATTATTTCAGTTTTACTTTAGTTTGATTGTTTGTAGGTATAATTGCTTGTTCATTTGTTTGTTTACTTGTTTGCTATTTGGTTTGTCAGTTTGTTTGGCTGTTTTAATCGTGATTGTGTATGTAGAAAGGCGGGTGTGGGCAGGCGTGGGTTTTCTATACACTTTATCATTGTCTGTGGCTTGAGCTCTAATTTAACATTCGTGGAATACCTCTCTAACTCTAATTCTACCTTTTACTCTTGTCTGAGACCCAGATATCTAAGAATTTCTCCTCTAAATTTTTTAATATATCCAAACTATAACTTATTTCATAATTTCCGTTCTAAGAGTGGAGTATGAATACTAACACTCCAGTAACGGAAAATCACGAATTTTCTAACTTCGATGTTCTGTGGATTAAAATCTTTCTTCCTACCACTACAATAACCTTGTGACTCTGCTACTATTCTCCCAATAGAACAGATTTTTTTCACCTTTTCTGAGTATCTAACTACTTCTCTCGAGACTGTGACACCTTCACATTCAAATACTGAGGTCCTCTATTTTGGGGATTTCAATGTACACAACACCGAATGATGGGTTCTTCTCATACTGATCCAGGAAGGGAGGAGGCCGAATCATTCAGCATTCATAACGATCTGGAGCAACTGATTAAATAACCAACACACATTTCGGATCGTCCCAACCAATTCCTGAACACCCTTGACTTATACTTCACTTCTAGTTCTTCTCTCTGCAAATATGCAGTCTTCTGACATATTGGTAATTCTGACCACAACCTAATTTCTCTTAACTTTCAGGCTTTCTCTCCAACTGATTCACCCTGCCCTAAGCGTATATCATGGAACTTTGATCGGACTGACAGGGGCTTTGCGCTGCTTCTACGCTAACTATCCCTGGAGGGACAACTTTTTCTCTGAAGACGCTTCCATTTCTGTTGATAAGATAGCGGAGACTGTAATCGTTGATGGATCGAGCAGGTTCATTCATTATTCGTCAAAATCTTTCTCTTCTCAAAATCCATGGTTTGATCGTGCTTGCTCTCGTGCCATTCAGGCTAGAGACAAAGCGTATTGGAAATGAAAAATTCTCCTTCTCCTATCACTATCGCTAATTTTCATTCATCTCGGAATCGTTGCAGGGATACTCTTCGACTAGCAAAACGGACTTTCACCAAACGAATGATTAATGATCTCCTAAATTCCCCTAATAACAAATCTCTCTGGCCTCTTATAAAAACAACTCTCTAACTACTTCTGTAAATCTTACTTCCCTCCCCTTATTCGTTCTGATTGGTCTGCTGCTATTACTCCAAATGAAAAAGCTAATCACTTTGACCTCCTGATTTTCTCTAATTCAACACTGGACTACTCTGGCAATCCTCCTCCTACCTCTTCTCCTCTCAGATTTCCCATTCCGTTACCTGTGATTACATTGATCAGGCGCATGGGCTTCTGAAATCTATGAACTTTATTAAGGCAAGCAGCCCTCTTGGCATTCCTCCTCTTGTTTTAAGAGAGTGGGGTTTCTGAACTGGTTATGTCCCTCGTTCAACTATTATCTCTATGTCTCAATACTAATACTTTCCCTCAGTGTTGAAAGCTCGCATTAGTCAGATCTATTTCTATAATCCATCTAACTATTGCCATATAACTCTCGCTTGTATTTTAAGATCTTTGAAACTCTACTCATCTCTCATTTTTTTTATTTTCAGGAATCCCATTCCATTCTTTCTGATCATTAGTATGACTTACGTCTTTCGAGGTCTGCTGGTGATATTAATTTCTATTTCACAGATTTATGCCTTCAGACTTTAAGGATCGTGGGGAGACTTCTTTGGTGGCGTTTGACATATCTAAGGCATTTGACCGAGTATGGCATGCACCACTGCATTCCAAGCTCGCTTCCTATGGGTTTCCTCCTTCTCTTCACTTACTTATATCGAACTCTTTTCTTATCGTTCCAATTCGACTCTTGTTGATAGGGCAGCTTCTACTTCCTTTCCTGTCAATGGTAGTGCTCTTCAGGGTTCTCTCTTGTCTCCTACTATTTTCCTACTTTTCATTAATAATCTTCTCAGCTGCTAATCTAACCATATCCATTCATATACTGATGACTGGATTCTTCATTCTTCTACTCATTTCAAATCCGTTCCCTCCTTTGCATCAAGAGTTTCCTTTCGTCTTCATTTTTCCGGTTCCATTCTTGTTGATTTGGATAGAATTTCCAAGTGGGGACGTCTCAACCTTGTGAAACTCAACTTCTAGAAACCTTCTTCTCAAAGAAACCTCCTAACCTTAATATTTTTTTCTATTGTTCTCCCGTCTCTTCTGTTGACAATATATACATCCTTGGCCTTCACATAAACAAAAAAATGTCTTGGAAACTTCACATCACGATGGTTGCTAGAGCTGTTTCAAAGAAACTGGAAGTCTTGTTAAGACTGAGATTCTTTCCTTATTCGTAGTTACTCCAAATAAAGAAGAGTCTCATCCGCCCTTGAATGGAGTGCTGCTCTCATATCTGTGGTGGATCTGGTTTCACCCGTTGATCCTTTATCTTTGCGACGTGATGTTGGTGCCTAGTCTCTTTTCTACAGATACTACAGTGGTAGATGCTTGAAGGAACTGACCACTCGTATACCTCTACTTTTACGGCGTCCTCTTAGCACAAAGGGTGTATTTTCTGCACATAAATTCAATGTGGACATAGGCAACTCCAGACTCGTCTGCTGTGATGCTTCCTCTTTTCCATCAACCTCAGTTTTGTGGAATTCTCTCCAAACTTATGTTTCTTGCCGAGTTTGATCTCAATTACTTTAAAGCCCACGTCTGTGTTCACTAGCGAAATTTACGTTTGGTGGGACTTGTTTTAAATTTTTTTTTATTCCTTTAACACATCCTCTTCCTTGAATAATGCTCTGCCCGTGAGCTTGTTGGTGTTAATATATATATATATATATATATATATATATATATATATATATATATATATATATATATATATATATATATATATATATATATATATATATATATATATATATATATATATATATATATATCCTTCTCTTATTTTTCTGATCTCTTAATACTCCCTTCTTAGATCTGATGTGTCATTCATATTTCTTTACATAAGCCTAATAAATAGAAAACGATATTTAAGATTAAAACGAATGAGAAAACTTTTCCTAATTGTTCTCGTTTATTTTATATATATTTATATATATATATATATATATAATATATATATATATATATATATATATATATATATATATATTATATATATATATATATATATATATATATATATATATATATATATATATTATATATTATTATTATTATTATTATTATTATTATTATTATTATTATTATTATTATTATTATTATTATTATTATTTTATTATTATATTATTATTATAATTATTATTATTTTATTATTATTATTATTATTATTATTATTGTTTAAAACTATATTCATTTATATGAACCTTTTTAGATACGTGGAAATTAATACAAATAATAAACTAATTTTAAGTGTAGAACCAAATGAGGGAACTAAAAAGTTAATTTCTTCTTTCTCGTTATAAGAATAAAAATGTTAATAACTCTACATGCTAAGAATTAATTGTATTGAAATTATCAATTCTGATTTATTAATAGTCTTGAGAATTTCCTGAACAATTACTGCAATTACTTAATATTTTATTTCATAAATTTACAGAAGGATTTTAGTCGATTACTTTTTTTTAAAAATATCAAGATAATGAAAACTAATTTGGAACTTTTGGGAGATTGTAATATTTTTCGGAAAATATTTTTGGCAGATTTAAGGGCGTAGCGAACAATGTTCCTTATCGTAAAGATTCATTTAAATTATGAGGAGGAATAAAGTGAAAACTGTTAAGTTTCCTTCTATCGTTTAGAAAATGAAGAACTAAATCATGTATATATAAATTTTAAAGTTATATTTAAAACAGGTTTTTTTCAATTAAATTCGGAAAATCAATAAATTTAACTTAAGATATTAATTACGAAATATTAATTATTCTCAAATATTAAGAGATATTAATATTATAAATGATTTAAATGTTTGTTCCATCAATGAAATATAAAATCACAGCCCAACGAGCAAATCTGCAATATAATCAGGGTTTAATTAATAAAACTGAATGAAATTCCATGGAATAAATTTGAAATGAAAATCTGAACCTGAGACTGAGGTTTATAAAACTATAAATTAAGCAAATGAATTTAATAAAATCCATCTTTATTTGACACTAACTATATTATAGGCCTGAGACGATTAAATCCGTAAAATATGGTTAATTTAAAATAAAACAATAACATATAATTAGATAATTTAGATGATTTTTTTTATTTTATATATATATATATATATATATATATATATATATATATATATATATATATATATATATATATATATATATATATATATATATATATATATATATATATATATATATATATATATATATATATATATATATATATATATATATATATATATATATATATATATATATATATATATATATATATATATATATATATATATATATATATATATATATATATATATATACCGGTCAGCATCTTTGTTCTTATTTCTTTGCAGTGAGTTGAATATCAGAAGAGTCCTGAGGAAACTTTGTCAAAGATCCAAATTGCCTAAGGTAACATTCACTATCAAGCCTTTATATAAAGACAAGAGTCATACCTTTATTGAAAGAACCGACCTTGATCGTCCACGTAGAGTGAATTGTAGGCGAGAGAATCAGACAGGTTTTGCATCGATCTTTATATTTTTTTTATATTGTTGCCAATTTACGACCGATTTGTACTTCTAAATTTTTTAAAAAGTGAGAATCGTAAGAAATTAAAATTGTTGATTATTTTATTACTTGTTTTTATTTATTTATTTTTTTATATTTGTGTATGTGTTTCTTATTATTATTATTTTTTTAATTTAGAATTTTAGAGTTTGTTCATTGAAACGTATGTAAATTTTTTTTTGAAGAAATACACTCTTGCATAGGAATACCCACACATAAACGAGTATATATATATATATATATATATATATATATATATATATATATATATATATATATATATATATATATATATATATATATATATATATATATATATAATAAGATTAATTTTCAATCTAATTAAAACTTTAAATAAGGATAAATAGAAAATCACAGTCTTTCGAATTCTAAACTTGATTAGCAAGCCCAGTCACTCTTTAACAATGAAATGCAATTTATATTATTTAATATATAATATATATATATATATATATATATATATATATATATATATATATATATATATATATATATATATATATATATATATATATATATATATATATATATATATATATATATATATATATATATATATATATATATATATATATATATATATATATATATATATATATACTGCAAATAAATAAAGGTATAATTTCTTTCTATAGAAAGGAAATAGAAAGGCATATTATAATTTCTCATATTTCTCAGTTTTTTAGAGCGGAATTATAAAGGCTATTCAGAATTTGGAAGAAACTAGAGTGATGAATTAGAGCGGTGTTTATGGTTTTCGTTCATTGGCTTTCTAATGCCGCTCTATCAAAATATTGTCTCGACATTACATGCCGCTCAAATGCCTTTGAAAATTCTTGTTGAGCGGCAACGATTCGATTTTAAAATCTCTTGTCTTTGAAAAAAAAAAAAAAAAAACACACACACACACAAAAGCACACACATACATACAAACTCGCATGCACGCAAACAAAACTCACACACACATATATATATATATATATATATATATATATATATATATATATATATATATATATATATATATATATATATATATATATATATATTATATATATATATATATATATATATATAATATATATATATATATATATATATATATATATATATATATATATATCTATATTCTGGTGCATGGGCGAAGATCAGAGACCTACTAATTTCTACTAGAATTATAGGAATTCCAAAATCAAAGTCCAATTAAAGGTCGACATACCCCTATACACCGTGTTTGAAAGTGTGTAAATCAAAAGAAGTAGGAAAAATACAACCTATTCCCAAAGCATCGCATCGACAGGTTAAATGGTTAATTCTTTTGAGAAAAATCTGACTACCATTTTTCTCTTCAATTTAAATGTGTCGACAATTTGGCCGTATGTAAAAAAAAAAACAATGTTTCGACCATTTAACCAATATCGTATTTATTTTACATCGACATTTAGACTTCTTCTTTTTCTTCTATTATTATTATTATTATTATTATCTATCATTATTTTTATTTTATTATTATTATATAAATATTATTACATTGGCAAATGCATGGCGCACGAACATTTGTCTACGGAGGGTTCCGACGCACATACCCCTTGACCCGTGAGTGGTGGTGATTATGAGTGGAAAACCTTCAGTACCTTAGCAAAACCAACGTTTTTATATGAAACTAATCCGTACTTTCAGAAATAGCAAATATAGTATAAGCATTTCCCTCTCAATATAAGGGCCTATATATATATATATATATATATATATATATATATATATATATATATATATATATATATATATATATATATATATATATATATATATATATATATTAATTCATTGATAATTAAATAAATTTAAACAATTGAAAATCAATTTTCTTGTATATAAAAGAAAATATTTTAAGACGAAAATTCGTTCTACTCTGTGGCGCGATCGATATGGTTCTGAATTCTGGATTCTTCAAGTTATCAACTTAAGTGTAAGTGACGATGTTTCGAATATTCTCCAGGATTTATGACGTCAGAGGTTAGTGTCTTAATTTCTTAGCAAAAGATGACTTAGCAATACGAAGCAATGAAAGGATAGTCACGAGATATTTGTAACAAAGGTGCAGCGTTGCCATATGTGTAACTAATTTTTTACTTTTATTAAAATAAAATAAAAAAACATTGGATGCCTTCATATTTATTTATATAGCGGAAAGAAACCGGTTTAATTCCTTTGTATGTTGAGCGGTAAAAATGAGTTTTTTGCCACTCTACATGGAAAGGAATTAGAAAGGTTTGTTTTTGCCGTATATATATATATATATATATATATATATATATATATATATATATATATATATATATATATATATATATATAATATATATATTATATATATATATATATATATATATATATATATATATATATATATATTAATACACACACACACACACACGCACGCACACACACACGAACATATAACGTAGAAGGACACGTCTGTCCGAATGTGTAGGGTAGTTAATGTCAATACTATGACAACGCTATTCTGTTGCTTTGTTTTTATGGTTCCCACTATAAATGAGATTAACAGCAACAATCTAGAATTTTATTATAAGGATTAACTTTTATGTGATATTCTTTTCACACAGTTATAAAAGCTTTATTTCTTTGTTTATTTGATTAACTGTTTAGTTATTTAATTTAAATTTGGTTATTTGGATTTTTTTTAATGTTTATTTATCCTTTAATCTAAATTTGCTATTTTTAAACGATTAAAATTCATTTGTCTATTTGTTTCTGTCATATAAAAGAATGTTATTTTATTTACAGGCTTTTTTTTATGCTTAGTTTGATTTGTTTCCAAAATTTTTTTACTTCTTAAATTATTAATTATTATTATTATTATTATTATTATTATTATTATTATTATTATTATTATTATTATTTTTATTTTTATTTTTATTCATTTATTTATTTATTTATTTATTTACTTATTTATTTTTGTAGTTTCTTGCTTACTGTAGGGAATATGGCTGATTAGGTTATTTTAGCAGCTTCTTTTAAACAAATTCTTTTAAAATCCAATTTGAATTATTCTTTTGATACTAAATCCTCCCTCATTCTATTTTAATTAAGGTAGCGTAATAATGAGCAGGCACTTCTAAAGAACTGAACGATAGAACACACACACACACACACACACACACATATATATATATATATATATATATATATATATATATATATATATATATATATATATATATATATATATATATATATATATATATATATATATATATATATATATATATATATATATATATATATATATATATATATAGAGAGAGAGAGAGAGAGAGAGAGAGAGAGAGAGAGAGAGAGAGAGAGAGATGGATGCAATTTTTTTTAAATGGTTAAAAAAAGGCATCCAGAAAACGTCCATTTTTAATTTTTTTTTAAATACCTTTTTAAGAAAAATTAATATATATATATATATATATATATATATATATATATATATATATATATATATATATATATATATATATATATATATATATATATTATATATATATATATATTATAATCTGCTATTGGGACTAGAACCCTAACCTCTAAGATGGTAAGAAAAAGCGCAAACCACCACACCACGAAGGTACAAAAGGAAATTGCATTTGAGAAACCTCATGATCACCTGTCATGATGAAAATCTCAAAGGACCTCCCTGACCTCGCTCGCTCGGATGTTGGGTAACGGGTCAGTTACTATCCCCATAAACCACAGAAACATACGTACGCATGAAACCACAATACACCTTGGAATAAAATTTTACAATTTTTAATCTGCTATCGGGGACTTGAACCATGACCTCTCAGATGGTAAGAAACAGCGCTTAACCACCACACCACAAAGGTAAAAAAGGAAATCGCATTTGAGAAAGATCATGGTTACCTGTCATGATTGTCATCATAACAAGTGATCATGTAGGATAGACGAGGAATTGAAGGATAGAATAGGGAAATTCTCACAAAATATAGGAATGTTGTATCCACTACTTAGAGGGAAGGAAATACCAACGAAAATAAAAGTATTGATATATAAGACAATCTTGAGGCCGATCCTGCTGTATGGATCAGAATGCTGGGCAATGAACACGGTGCAGAAGATCAAGGTTGGAGGCGGCAGAAATGAGGGTTCTCATGGTTATTAGAGTGATATCACTGAGGGACAGAGTGAGAAACGAAAGGGTGAGAACCGATTTAGGAGTTGAACCAGTCTTTGGAGTGTGTGATGAGAAATTTGCTGAGATGGTATGAGCAAGTGAAGAGAATGGAGGGGACTGAGAAGCTGAATAGGATTTCAGCTTGGAGGCCGGTGGGAAGGAAACCGGAGGGCAGACAGAGGAAGAGATGGATGGAAACGATAGCAGAGACTGTGCAGAGAAGAGGAGCGACAATGGAAGAAGTGGAGGAGAGTCGAACATTTGCTGACAGAGAGATCTGGAGAAGATACGCTCGACGTGGTACCTGACAGGCCTTGCCTAACAGGATGGATGATGAGAGGATGAGAAGAAGATATATATTATAGGAAACACAAAATTCGTGGGTTTACAAGAAAAAGGTATTAAGTCCATAAAAGTGGTTTCGAGATAAATCAATTAAAATTTCTGAAGATTTCATTGCTAAGGAACTATAAGTAGTAAGACTTAGTTCGTTTTCCCTGTGAATAGAACAAAATTTATTGTGCCTACTATCATCAATAACAAATAATTTTTTTTTTTTTTCTTTTTTTTGACTTGTAAGCTCACGTAATAAAATTTTCAATAAAAGTTTAGACATCGATTTTAGGGTAAATTTTAGCTCAAACTGGAAAAAAAAAGATGATAGGCCTATTGGTAATGGTAGAATAAGCATTTATGTTGTTATTTAATATTTTTATATTAAGCCTTTTTCAAGTTTTAAAAATATTTTACACTCTTATTTTGAATCTTTACCCAAATCGTCGACAAGTTAAATGATCGATGCTTCATAAAAATGGCGCTATACCCAAATCGTCTACAGGAAAAGTAGTCGACAGGTCAAAGGGCCGACACTTTTGAAAAAAATGTGTCGATCACTTTTCTTTTCAATTTCAAAGTGTCGACGTTTTGGACACATTTGAAAAAAAATGTGTCGGCTGTTTGACCAACATCGTATTTTTTTTATTTCGATACAATCGATACGTAAGCCTATTTTTTAATTTTATTATTATAATAATTATGAATAGATTTTTTTATTTTTAATATATTATTTTAGTAGATGCATGGCACACGAACATTTGTCTACGGGGGCTCTGCCCCCCGTACCGTGAGTGATGATGATATATATCTTTCGATTAGTCGATATCGATTTATAGTGTCGACGATTTGGACGAGTTATAAAAAAAAGTTGTCGGCCCTTTGACCTTACCAAAAAAAGTTGTCGACGTTTTGGACAAGTGAGAAAATTTTGTTAATGTCATTTTCAAAAGTGTCGGCCCTTTGACCTGTCGACTACTTTTCCTGTCGACGATTTTGGGTAATCCCGATAAAAATCGATCGACCATACTTTTTTCTCTTCAATTTGAACATGGCGTAATTTGGCTAACATTATATTTTCTTGCCTATAACTGTTAATATACCTTTTAAAATTGATATTTCAAAACTTCCCTAAATAGTTTAACTTTCATTGATTTTTAGTCCTATTATTAATCATTATTATTATTATTATTATTATTATTATTATTATTATTATTATTATTTAGCTTTGATTAGCATTTAGGTCAATTATTTTATTATTATTATTATTATTATTATTATTATTATTATTATTATTATTATTATTATTATTATTATTATTATTATTAATTATTATTACTATTATTTAGCTTTGATTAGCATTTAGGTCAATTATTATTTTTATTATTATTTATTACTATATACTACTTAATATATACTACTATATTACTTCACTTGAGTTAGACCACTTTCCAGAAGAACTGAAAATAGAAAGAGTTACTCCCCATTCCTAAAGCCGTTGACACTTCAGTTTCTAATAACTTCCGCCCTATCTCTATCCTACATACAATTTAGGAAACAATTTTTCATAGTTTTGAAGTGTCAATTTTTAAAAATGTTCCGACTGACCTAACTCTAGATTTAGTGAAAGAATATGTAAAAGAATATATCCGTCTTTTCTATTCTTTTCGTGTTGTTAATGTCTTTAATTAAAGTTCCTCCTGATGATGCGCTTTTTTGTTAAGTTTATGGAATGTGTTTTAAGTAAGTTTGAGGGATTAAGCAAGGAATCACCACCTGCTATAGTTTTGTGCAATGTATTTATTTAGCTTTTGGATAAGAAAGTTGATACGTGATGTATTTGAGAATCTTCACGCTGTTTGATTGCTTATATATGACGTTTTTACTGTTTTAAAGAAAGAAACAAAAACTTCATTCGTATCTTATTGCTTCTCTGAACATTCGGCATATTTAAAACAAAGTGTTATAATACAGTAAGCCAATATTTGAGCGCGTTTAAAATTTTCATTCCACAATTTTTTAAAAACGAAATAAATCACAAAAGAAAAGCTGTTATTTTCTTTAAACTATCGTAATTGTGTTATCATAAAAGATTTATTGATAGCAAAGAAAAAAATATAATACTACAGAAAAAAGTCCTCCAAGGCAGAAAATTTATTGATTTATATCTGAGGGAGTTAAGATACTGAAACTATAAAATACAAACCAAAGAATATATATAAAATTGGTTCAGTAAGTTCCGTTTATTTTAGAGAAATGCTTCAAAACCAACTATAAGAATGAGAAGTAGTAATTGTGTTGAGCATAAAGTGGGTTGCACAGATCGTGATAAATTATACATAATCGAAACGAATAATTTTGAAAGAAGAAAATATCAGCATCCGTCTTGTCTGAAAATGGATGATCAAAATTTTGCATTGGTAAACCATAGAAGATTGTAAAATAATGTTATAAATATGTAAAGTGCCTCGTTGATTACCCCTATTAAGGACATTAATTTTAGAAAATTAATTCAATCTTTTATTTAATAATTCAAGGGAAGTAATTTATCGTGTATATATATATATATATATATATATATATATATATATATATATATATATATATATATATATATATATATATATATATATATATATATATATATATATATATATATATATATATATATTTTTTTAAAATACAGATATTCTTTACGATTATATTTATAAATTCATTTCAACATAATTTTATCGATATAATTTTAACATGCAAAAAAGATGAAAATTGTGCTGTTACTTTAGGAGTAAAATTTAATACTATCTAATTAGTATCATTCACATTTATATAATAATCTAGAATAATAATAATAATAATAATAATAATAATAATAATAATAATAATAATAATGATAATAATAATAATAATAATAATAATGTAATGAATTACAATCTTAATAATGATAATAATAATAATAATAATAATAATAATAATAATAATAATAATAATAATAATAATAATAATAATAATAATGGAGAGTAATTATAATTAAAATAACTCATTTTTCTAATAATTAGTTTTTGTCAGGAAAAAAATGCATTCTGAATTTTAATAAAAGTAGAAATTAATAAGAAGGAGTTGGAATTTAATTACATGAGTGAAATCTTATTAGGAAATGAATTCATTATTTAAAATTATATATATATATATATATATATATATATATATATATATATATATATATATATATATATATATATATATATATATATATATATATATATATATATATATATATATATTACTATACTCATTTGTCCTGTTTATTTATCTCGTTTACTTAGTTATTCTAAATTCTTCAACTACTAAAACAAAATTAGAGAATCTTTTCACTTCTTCTCTTTTATATAAAATCATCACCTTCGTTGATTTTATACGCTTAATACCTACATTGACTTTTTCCTAGTTCGCAAGATGGATCTGGGGAGTTGCCATCCATTAATTTTTTATCCACTTTGAGCCGGTGATACGGACTCCCAACTCGTATCCATCATCGGCCTGGAGATGAAAAGAAACATTCATTACTTTTTTTAATCGTTCTTACCTTATACTGTTAAATTTTTCACAATCAAACCCGTATCTCTGTATCCTGTTTTATCTCTTCAAGTCTTCTGAAGGAAAGATTTTACAGTGAATGCTGGATGGATCCCCTTATAGTCTAGGTTATGGATCCCCTTATACTCTAGGTTATGGATGCAAACATTCCATTATGTTTCACTTGAAATCGAATTTATAAACGTCATTTAAATTCTATGTTTTTCCGTGCTACTCTTCGCGATTACATTGTCTTCAATAATCATCGATGTCTTCAAACTAAGACTTGAATTGAAAGTATGAAATATATCGAATCGTTCCGTTCTTGGATGAGACCAGGATTTATTCCCATTGTAATAATAGAAGATTAAAGGGGCTATCGCAGATCTGGAGAGCTGTATTTCGTTAGAAGGCAGAACATGCCACGTCTTTATTGTTGGGTCGAATGATCGACCTCGCAGAAGAGATCTTTATGATCACAAAGTACATTAAGGAGAAATTTTGAACCATGTTTAGTCTTGACCAGTTTTGTCGTCCAAGACTTCTTGTTAATATACTATAATGCCAGTCAGCACATAGATCATAATGTTCGTCACTACTTCAAGCATGTCGATATTTCGGTCTTGCAGTAACCAGCACACAGTTCTAACATAAACCACATCGAATTTCTATGAGACAAATTTAAGAGAAGGGTTCGGTTAAGTGTCTCTGATTCTGAGTCATTTACAATGCAATTGGAGAAATGGGGGAATATTCTTCAATATGTTATTGTTACGTTGACCAGGTTTATGAAAAACCCGATGTTTAACACGTTATTAAATATAGTTTTATTATCACTTTTCTTTAAATCCATAATTCCAAACTTTTCTTTTCCTTTCGTTTCCTCTAACTTTCTATTGCGGTTGGAATTTTAAATGTAATACCTTAACACAGTCTCATTTTAACTGCATTGTAGTGACCATCAAAAAAAAAAAAAATTATATATATATATATATATATATAATATATATATATATTATATATATATATATATATATATATATATATATATATATATATATATATATATATATATATATATATATATATATATATATATATATATATATATATATATTTGCTTAAAGCTAAAATAAATCATAATTAATAGCATTCGCAAATTAATAAATAATTTACTGATTTTTTCCTTCAATAAATCAAATCCAGCTTAGATAATAATATCGAAGAAACTATTTTGCAAAATTCATTTATTGAAGATCATTAAGAATAAAAATGTTCGGACGCTAATAAAAAGTGAGAAATTTATTGTTTTTCCCTTGGTTTAAAATAAAGATAAACATCTATTACAAAATCAAAATCCAGTTGAATTGATTTATCAGATGCTAAATTTAGTGAAAATCGAACCTCACTAAGCACCGCACACCTTTTTAGCATTAGCCTTACAAGGAAAACCACTTTCAAACGCAATAATATATTTTATTCACATATTGATTTGCTTGTTTTATTTTTAATGTTTTAAAACATTATTTTTTAAGTATGATTGTAGTTAATGGTTACATTTACAAATGTAATCCGACCACAAAATCAGGATCCGATTTCATTTATCTAGGGTCACGTGATTAAAGTTCCGTCTCAGAGGATATATAATTACATTTAATTGGTATCACACTTACTACTATCATATTTTTCTTAAAAGAAATACCGAGAAAAATTCCTAAAAGCAGGGATTGAACTATGTTTAAAGACGTCTTAAGATAGTCCTTCTCAAAGAAAGAACTTATGAGACATTTCCCATGTATATGAACCAATCTAAATCATTTCATTTTCCCCTTTAGTTGAAGTGTTACACCTTTCTTATTTAAATTTAATCCAATATCGAACGTATTAGCAGTATTTTTTTATTGCCTACAGAGGTATGAACAAATCGGAATTTAAACGGTTAAAATCATGCGAAATATTCTTCCCCTCTTCTACCATCGCCATCTTAGGGCTTCGAAGTGACGCAGTTGCAGATATTTTTGCACAAACCTTTTCCTTAATTTTGTCATTATATATATATATATATATATATATATATATATATATATATATATATATATATATATATATATATATATATATATATATATATATATATATATATATATATATATATATATATATATATATATATATATATATATATATATATATATATATATATATATATATATATATATATATATATATATATATATATATATATATATATATATATATATATATATATATTCTCTAGTGGGCAAAGGCCAGATTCCTATTAAAATTCCACTAGAGTTAGAGGAGAGTCGGGAACCTTGTCATATTAAAGGCCGACATGACCTGATACACGACATTTGAAGGTGCATAATTCATAGGAAGTTGGGAAAATAGATGAAAGGTGTGTGTTCCAGACTTTACCAGTAGAGTACATGTAAGATTGAGTTAGCGGTTAGGTCTTGGGTCTGAGAGTTGGAAAGAGAAAGGATGAGACTGTGTAGAAAGACGAGTCGCAAGAGCCCTTCTCAATGGAGGAGGTATGCGACGAGAGAGTTCAGAAGAGCAGTGTCCGTTGTAGTAGCGATAATATAGAGAGAGTGACGCAACAATTCGACTGGCAGAAAGAAGACTGGAGAGAATTAGTAAGAGCAGGAGAGTTGATAAGACGAAAAAATCATAGACTCCACCATCCCAAGTAGAGCTGAATGAGTGGAATCACCCCAGATGTGAGACGTACTCAATACATGGGCGAACAACACCCCTATAAAGAGCAAGCAAATGGGGTGGAGTGAAGAAATGCTGTAGGCTCCTCGGAACAACCAACCTCTTAAAAGCTTGTTAAGAAAGAGAAATAATCTCATCTTTCCAAGAAAGATCACTAGAAAAAGAAATACCAAGAATATTAAGGAGAGATGAAGGTTTGAGTTGTGTGTTTTCGAAGAAGATATCATAGTTGTGTGGAAGATTGTGTCGAGTAGAGAGATGGAGGAATTGAGTTTTTTAGGCAATGAAATCGACCATATTTTCTCTGCCCCAATTTGAAATGCGAGATAGATCAGAGGTTAGTTGCTCCAAGTCTACTCTCCTTGCGTCTATTAACTGTTGTTCGGAGGGGTGCTTTCAAAATGAAAAGAGAAATGTAATCAGCGTAGGAGTGGATAGGAGATGAAGTAATAGAGAGAAGGTCATTAATGAAATTAGAAAAAGTGTTCAGGATAAAACAGATCCTTGAGGAACACCACTATTAATAGATTTATAGGATGAACGGTGGCCGTCTACAACAGCTGCTATAGTGAAATATCAGAGAGAAAAGGATAGATTCCGGAAGAGGGAAGTTTGGAAATCAAAGCTTTGTGTCAGACTCTATCGAAAGCTTTCGATATGTTCAGCGCGACAACAAAAGATTCACAGAAATGCCGGAGAGCGGAGGACCAAGAGTCACAGAGAAGGGAAAGAAGATCACCAGTAGAGCGTTTCTTACGAAACCCATACTGGCGATCAGAGAAAAGATTAGAAGAATTGAGATGCTTCCAAATCTTCTTGTTAAGGATAGATTCGAAAACTTTAGAAAGAACGGAGGCTAGTTAGATGGTTGAGATGGGTCCTCATTCTTCGGCACAGACTGAATGAGCGCACATTTCTAGCAAGAAGGGAAGGTTGAAAAAAAAAAAAAATATATATATATATATATATATATATATATATATATATATATATATATATATATATATATATATATATATATATATATATATATATATATATATATATATATATATATATATATATATATATATATATATATATATATTATATTTATATTTTATATATTTATATTTTTATTTATTTTTTTTTTAGGAAATAAATATTTTTGACCTTAGTAGATATTATTATTATTAATTATTATTATTATTATATTAATATTATTATTATTATTATTATTATTATTATTATTA
>SEYY01021812.1:72500-80354 GCA_009176605.1 Armadillidium nasatum
AAAAGACCTATAATAATGTTTATATATACTGCCTCGCAGGGCTTGAGAGCTCAAAAATTTATGTAGAGTCATTTTGACAATATCAGATATATTTTAATGTCTTTATTCTCAAGTTCCTAAATTTTTAATTCTGCCTTTGACAAAATTTTTGATCTTACTATTACCTCTACTTTCCTTAAAAGAATATATACCTCGTACAGAAGTATCTCTGAACAAAACAAAAGCTTATAGAACGTGTGAAAAAGTCATTTCCATGCAGTTTCTAAAAAAAGTTAAGCCGAAAGGGTGAAGGTAGACTTCATTACAATATTGATTGTCATGATTATGAGGCATTTTAATGCATGTTTAAGGAGAATTTTTTGAGAATAAATATCATTTTTCCTCTTTGTATGTGCAATGGAAGTAAGTATCAGCAATTAAACTAGTTTCAATAGCATCACTTTTGATCTCAAACTTAACCAATCTTTTTATTTAAAAAAAATTTTTTTGAATCCTCTTTAATTATAAATCTTTTTGACACTAATTTAGACATTTAATAAAAACATTTATTTAACATAATAGGAAAGAAGTTATTACCTCTTAAGAGGTTATTACCCAAAATCTTCATAACTGAAGATAGGACATAAGGCTCTACCTGTATGTACATTTCTAACGGCGACGCAGTTGTCAATGATTTCGAATCTTGGCGTGAGGAAAATTTTTCTCTGCTTTATTATGGCAAAATTTGTCGGAAAAGTTGTTGTGCCCATGTCCATGTTGCGTTGTTTGACCTTGGTTGGTTGCTCCTGTAACTCAGGAGCCAAAGCAAAATGCCATGTAGCCACAGTAGGGGTTCCAAGAACCCTCCTATGGATTGTAATAAGTGCCGAGTTGCTACAGTGATTCGAAGCATAAGAGCTTAAAAACTGTTCTACAATGTTTTCTATTATGGGAAGGCGGCATAGCTCAGTGGTAGAGCCTTATGTACACTGTCTAATGGCGACGCTGTTGTCAATGGTTTCGAATCCTGGCGTGCTGAAAATTTTTCTCTGTTCTTCTCTCTCTCTCTCTCTCTCTCTCTCTCTATATATATATATATATATATATATATATATATATATATATATATATATATATATATATATATATATATATATATATATATATATATATATATATATATATATATATATATATATATACTCCAGATAGGGCATCAATTTCGCAACATTCCACTCAACGTTAATGAACAAACAGATCTTCCAAAAGAAAGAAGAAATCCTGTTGCGTATTAATATATAGTGTCTCTGCTTTTGGGGCGCTAAATGTATATAGTGTTCAAATCAAAAATAAATAAAAAAAATAAAATAAAGTGCTAAAAATAAAATAAAATAAAGCGTTATATAGAATAATGTAAATATAAAATAGTTTTCTTTAAATTTTGTATAAAAGAAAATGTATTTATAATGGTACATCTAATTTCAAATATGAAAATGCTTATTTTTAAACTAATAATAATAATAATAATAATAATAATAATAATAATAATAATAATAATAATTTACTTAAGTTATCTTTTATATATTTGTAAGTTCAATTTGTATGAATTGCATCGAAACCTATAAACATATTAAAACGTAATTGTTCTATCAATAACCAGAACCATTCAACTTCTAACGTTTTTTCAATACTACCTATAGCATTTTTGATATCCAAGATAAACTTTAAAGAGATAAAGAAACGACGAAATGTTCGGGCTCTGGTTCACTCCTTCATTAAAATATTTGCAGCGCAACATACAGCTTGTCATATAACGTAGAAGGAAAATCAGCTTTAGATGATGAAAAGTTTGTCCGAAATAGCCGGAAATAAGTTAGTTTCAAACAACGAAAATGCTTAGAGCTGAAGTAATTGTAATTTGGAATTACTGCCGTTATCGAAGCTAGGCACAGGATCAAATTCCATCAACATTCTACCAAATAAATTGGTAGGGACAACAAACCATAATTTCACAACAACGACTCCACTACCATAATATATATATATATATATATATATATATATATATATATATATATATATATATATATATATATATATATATATATATATATATATATATATATATATATATATATATATATATATATATATATATATATATATTATATATTTATATATTTAGGCAATTTTATTAAACTTTTAAAGTCCTACACAAAACCTTCACTCTTAATATCATTTTCAATATAAAAATTTAATAATTCCGTATAAATTAAAAAAAAAGAATCTGATTTTGGCCCACACAAGGCAATCAAATAAGCGTCCGAGCTTTGTTTATAGTTTGTAGCATATAATATTTTCTACAATGATACATTCTGATTATTATTATCTTGCATTATAATTAGTGAGAATTCTTTATAAAAATGCGCATATATATATATATATATATATATATATATATATATATATATATATATATATATATATATATATATATATATATATATATATATATATATATATATATATATATATATATATATATATTCGGGTTTCACCTGCTCAGAGGGGAAGGCCTCTAGTGTACTCCCTCCCCCTCCTTTCACATATTTACAATTTTGCAATTGCTTACTCGTACATTACCATTAAATAAAAAGCATCAAAATGACGAAACATTAAACTGCCTTGGAGATGCTTGGAGGGGAGACACTCAAAGAATGCCTCTCATCCATCCCTTATCCCATCACCATCTGGAAGTCAGTGGCCTCCGATGATGGGGTTGCCGCCTTGCTCCGGTGCACTGTCTTCTTTTTCACTAATTTCTGCAAAATTCGCAGTCTCTTGTCTAATTTCCACTTTGTCGAACACCACCACTCTTCTAGACTTCTTATTCATAACTGAAACTTAGGTGTTTGAGTGCTCTGACAGCAAACCCTACTATGTTTCCTCCTACTGTCTCTATTCTCAATTTTCATCCAAGGCGGATGTTGGGCATTTGAGCGCAACGATGTTGTCTTTTCTCGTGTCTCTAATTTGGAGTCTTCTGGGTTGCTTACTTTATGGCTCAAACTTTCTTGCAACTCTACAACTAAATTCATCTGTTCTGTCTGCTTATCTCCTAACTCTACAGACTATAAAAAATTCTTCCACAGTCTTCACCACAGTCTTCACACAAAATATAACATTCTTTCTCTCTCCGAAATCATCATTTTAGGTGATTTCAATGTTCACCACTGCCAATGACTTTCATCTAGTTCTTATGATCCAGGTGGTGAACTCGCTTACCATTTTTCTACCCAGAACCATGAGCAGTTGATGCATCTCCCTACCCGTATCCCTGACCGCCTTGGTGATGAACACTTCATACGTGATCTTTTCCTAACTCCTTCTCCTTTCACTGTTAAACTCTTTCCTCCTCTGGGTTCATCCGATCACCTTTTTATCTCTGCATCTTGTCCTGTCTCTTCAAGTCTTCAACTAACTGGTCTGACTTTCGTTAGTACCTTCTGATTTTCCATGGAAAAATTACTGTTTCCTTGGGAAGGGTCCCTCAGAGTGTGCAGAGCGCATAATAGAAGTGATTTTCTCTCTGATTTCATATTCGTTCCCTCTAATAAACCTAGCAAACCTTGGTTAAAATCTGCTCTTTCCCGTGCTATCAGCCGCAGGAAAGTTGCCTTCAGAGACTACCGTCGTCTTCAAACTCCAGAAACATACGCAACTTGTATTTCATCCCGGAATTGTGCAAAATTTATTCTCCGTAACACCAAAAACTTATTTCTCCGTTTAAAATGCAATAATCTTTCTTATTTGAAATAAAAAAATGTCAGCTCTAAACTTTTCTTCTTCCTCTTTTTTTACAGTAATATATATTATTAATACCATAAAACGTTGTGGAAAATGTAATTTCAATATGGTTAATTTTTTTATTTCAATTTTCAAACCACTGGGATATAGAATAATGTTCGTGTGCCATGTATTTGCTTCTTCAACAAACTGATTATTTTCGCCTATTAAGTTCGTTTCAAGATCTTAGTCAGTAATCGGAAGTCATTCACACACCCAGTGGAACTACATTTTGTTCTTACTAAAATATACAGCAATACAGGTACCTGGAACCTGCAGGTATCTGTATTGTTTGTATATTTTATACATTGCGGCATATATATATATATATATATATATATATATATATATATATATATATATATATATATATATATATATATATATATATATATATATATATATATATATATATATATATATATATATATATATATATATATATATATATATATATATATATATATATATGAAAAATAAATTCATTGTCGTTAAAAAAAGCTCGACAATTAATTTAACACATTAACTTTTAGCATTTTTTGATATATTAAATATTTTCTCATGCTATAAAGAATAGTCAATTTTAAAATTTAGCAGCGTTTGCCATTTCAGTAATGATTCATTTTATTTTTGTTAATTAAATGAAGAACGGTATGTTAAAAAAATTAAACCTTTAAAAATTATTAATATTAATGTGGCTACGATAAATTCTGAAGTTTATTATTATTATTATTATTATTATTATTATTATTATTATTATTATTATTATTATTATATTATTATATTATTATTATTATTATTATATATATATATCATATATATTATATATATATATATATATATATATATATATATATATATATATATATATATATATATATATATATATATATATATATATATATATATATATATATATATATATATATATATATATATATATATATATATATATATATTATATTATTATTAGTAGTAATTCATATAAATATATTAATTTACTATTAATTATTTTATTTATTTATATTTTTATCTTCATTTCAATTAATTAAATAATATCTTAAATTACATAATATCGTCTTTATTTTATCCATTGCGGCATTACTTATTATTGGACCAGTCCTTATTTTATCGCAACTTTTGTAACAATTACAGAAAATATGTTTTATCTTCATTATAAAATGATTACTCCTAGAGAACTTGAGAACATCTATTGTCAATAACTGATATTAATAAGAATTAATTCAAAAGAATTTTGGAGAATATAATATTCACTTTTTCAGAGGAGGAAAACTCAAAATACAACCACAAATGAAACTATATAATTTACTAACTATATATTTGTCTATTACTTTCAGAATGGGGAAAATATTTTCTGTTGTTTAATTTTCTAGAATCTAGAAAGTTAAAGGAAAAAAAAAATCAAATTTTGAATATGTATTATAATCTTCATACATTTTTATTTATTTTTTATTTTTTTTTAGTAAATTAAATTTTTAAATTTTATTATTATTATATTATTATTATTATAATTATTTTTATTATTATTATTATTATTATTAATTATTTTCACTATCATGATTATTTTTCCTTGTGTTAATATAAATATAAATATAAAATGCAATGCTTTAACAATTTCCTAAGCAAATAAATTTCCCTATTTTTCTATTTACTGATGTTCATTAAAGAAGTAGTTAACAAGAAGGCTTAAAATGGCACAATCCCGAAGATGACATTGCATTAGCCACAGAAGCCTCTTTCAATTAGGAAGTTTCAACAGTTACTTCCTCAAAGCTCATTAATATATTTAATGACATTATTATTATTATTATTATTATTATTATTATTATTATTATTATTATTTTTATTATTATTATTATTATTATTATTATTATTATTAGTTATTATTATTATAATTATTAATCATTTCTAGTATTCTTATCATTATTATTATTATTAATTATTATTATTACTATTTTATATGACCCCACTAATCCACCCTCCCCTCATACCTATACCACACATCCCTCAGACCCTTCATTTTTAACACTTCAACCTTTTTTTCTCTTCCTCGCTAACATACGTAACTACGGGAAACAACATCCCTAAAAAATTTTCACATCTATCTCCCTTGACAATCTTCTTCTGCTCCAAATATACCACAAACCTTCCAACACATTCTTCCCTTATATTATTTCATGCCCTACTTCGTCATCTCCACTACCATCCTCCCACAAAATTTACCCCCATATATTTACATGAATGAATCATCTTCAATACCTCCCTCTCTACTTTAATTTGCATTTTATCCTCCCCACCTACACCCTTCTCCCCTCTATCCCCATTTTTCAACCATAAAATTTTACTCTTAAAAGCAATCACTTTTAAGCCCAAATCGTCACGAGCCTTTTACAAACTCTTCCACCAAAACCTTCAAATGACCTTTTGTCTCCGCCAAAAGTACATCATCCGCATACAATAAAATATTCGCATCCCACACATCCTGTTGTTTCCTTATTATCATCCCTCTACCTGCCCATTCCATCGATCTCACCATTTTGTTAATTTCTTAATTAAACAATCCCAGAGACATTACACAAACCTGCCTCAATCCGTTATTTACATAAAAACCTCAATTTCCATTCTATTTACTCTCACGCATGCTCTACTATTTCTGTATAATGCTATAATGACTTCCAGTACCTTCTCCTCATTTTCATACTCACTCAAAGCCCCCACAGTTTATTCCTGTCTACTCTATCGTAAATTTTTTACAGATTCATAAAACACAAACACATCCTTCCCTTTGTCACTACTTTTCTCCTCAATCAATCTTAAAGTGAAAACACGATCCGTATACTCTTTTCCTTCTCTAAAACCCTCTCGTTCCTCATCTATCAACTCATCAATCCCTTTCCTTCTCAATAAAATTATACCATACACTTTTCCCACTATGCTAAGGAAACTTATCCCCTTATAACTCCAACATTCAAATTTTTCACTCTTTCCTTTATATAAAGGGACCATACATGCATCTTGCCAATCTTGAGGCACCTTTCCCATTACTCAATATAAATAATCTTGCCAGCCATTCTTCTACACTCACCCCCCTTCCACCAACATCTCTCCACTTATCCCAACCAAACCTGTCGATTTACGCCTCTTCACTTTCCTCAAATCTTTTCCAATTTCTTCTAAATGAAATTCCTCCTTCATCCTCTCCTACCAATCCTCCACTTTCCCTCTTCTGCACCTCAGCCTCCCTCCTCACCACACTCACATTTAACTGCCTACTAAAGTATTCCATTCATCTTACCCTAATCTCACTTTCTACCTTTTTTATTTCACCATTTATTTTCTTTATCCCTTCTCCCATTATCTACGCTTATTACTTACCTTATTTACCTCCTTCCAAAATATCTTAATCCTTTCTCTAAATCCCTCCACTATCTTATTACCTCATTATTAATCTGCTCTTACTTTCGCCCTCTTTACCTCCCTTTTAACTAATCTCTTCTTTTCCTTATGGATCCCAATCCTCCAACTTTTTTTTGTACTCAGACATTTTTCAAAAGCTTCCTTTTTTTCCCATACTTCTGTATTCACAGAACACCATTCACTTTCCTTTCTTTGGCACCTCCCTTCAACCCTCCTCATCCCACACACATTCCTCGCACTTTCAACCAGAGTCTCCATAAACTTACCTCACTCATCATCCACTCCCCCATTCACACTACTTCTAACCTCTTCCTAACCTACATTTATCTCTCTTCTCAGAATCCCTCCTCCAATCAACATTCTTCCTCCGGCCCATCTCACTCTAATTCTAGCTACTATCAAATAATGGTTTAAAATCCCTCTAGCAGCCCCCTAAACATATTCACATCTAATAACATTTCTTTTATCCTTTTCTTAATACATAAGTAGTCAAACACACTCCTTTCGCCATTTACCACACTAACTCAAGTTAACTTGTGATTTTAACTTTTTTATAATATATATATATATATATATATATATATATATATA
>SEYY01021813.1:0-10000 GCA_009176605.1 Armadillidium nasatum
GATGATTGTTGAAAAATGCTATGGTTGAATCGTTAAAAGCTTTGTTATCTCTCCCTTTAAGTTTCGATTTTTTAATAACATTATTTGGAGCATGTCGATTTGTATTTCGAAAACTATCTAAATTGAATTCAGAGACATCTATTCGTCTTTCAAATAGAGTAACAGGTGTTTCCTTTGGTTTCCTAAAAAATAAAATGTTTATTATAAAATACAAGATTCCAGTTGCACCAGCGAGAGCTGCTAATATTCGATATGATAAAGTATTTCCTAAGATGTCAATCATAATCGCTCCAATTAAGCTTCCAACACCTTTTACCTGAAAATGTATGAAAGTTAATTTTGAAAGATAAGAACGTTGTTAGTTTAGTTCTTAAGCAATGTATGTTCATGTAGATCAGATATTGCAATAAAATTCTGTTCTAAATCTGAGAAAAAGATTCAACTAAATTTATGTATTCAAAGTTTTAAAATGAATATGGTCTCAGTCTTGAAATATTAAAATTTTTCCTTACCAAGGCCATAATAGGCTTCCACCTAATAAACCTTGCATTGAGGACAACGTAGAAGGGGTGGATAAAGTTTCAGCATACGACAATAGCGATAACATTAAAAAGAGAAGATGTAAATGCCTCCAAAACCTCAAAGGGCATTACAAGCCAGGGGTCTTCTATTATAGTATATCCTACGGGAATAAAAACACTCCACTTATAAAGCATAATCAAATACATTTTTCATTTTATAAGGTAATAAGGAAGAAAGTTTCTTACCAACGAGACGAATGACGTAGATTAGGCAACAAAGAACAAGAGTATTCACGTAGCCCAATTTATTAATAAAAAAAGAAGTAATCCATAGTATTGGTATGCCAGCTATTGACCCAACAGTTACCGATATACCCATTAAACTCTTATCGGCCCCAAGATCTTCCAGAAGCCAAAAGATAAAATTTTTAATGAATCCATAGCAGATTCCTGTCAGTAATATAAAATAGAAATATTAACTACTATTATTTCTACTACTCTTTTACTACTACTACTACTACTACTACTACTAATAATAATAATAATAATAATAATAATAATAAAAAGCAGCGTTGCTGAAGCAACGCCTAAACCAAAAGGCTTAGGCTTGGGTAAATATATTCGGTCCTCGTCCTCCGAAATGATCAAGTAAATGGCAAATATATATAATAATATATATAATATATATAATAATATATAATATAATATATAATAATATATATAATATATATATATATAATAGATTTATTGCCACCGCACAAATAATAATAATAATATAATATTTTAATAATAATAAAATAATAATAATAATAATAATAATAATAATAATAATAATAATAATAATAATAATAATAATAATAAATAATAATAATAATAATAATAATAATAATAATAATAATAATAATAATAATATAATAAATAATAATAATAATAATAATAATAATAATAATAATAATAATAATAATAATAATAATAATAATAATAATAATAATAATAATAATAATAATAATAATAATAATAATAATAATAATAATAATAATAATAATAATAATAATAATAATAATAATAATTTAATAATAATATAATAATATATAATTATACTATAATAATAATAATAATAATAAAACGTTTATTACTATTTTAACATCAAAATAGAGGAGGAAATTTTTTTCCTTAAAAAAGTGACGGAATAATAATAATAATAATAATATAATTAATTAATAATTAATATAATATATAACATATATAACAATAATTTCCAAATTATTTTATTTACTGTCTAAATTATTATCAAATCAATTGATTACTAATGGGGGATTACAATTTTTATAAGAAAAGTAGGAGATGGGAGGAAGTAAATATAAAGCTTTAACGATTTTATACCATTTAAATAACATACTATATCATTTCACACTCATCATTCAACATATTTATTAACCATCTTCACACATTCATCTTTTCAGATTATAAGATTTCTCAGGATTATTTATTACATTTACGTTAAACAATTATACTAATATTGTTAAAATGATTATATGTAAACGTATAAATATAGTAATATCATCTATTGCATTATTGTGGTATACTCATACAGTCATTTAAACGGATAATTATAAATGGAGTATAGACTCTGCAAGTATATATATGCGCGACAGTACAAATCATAATTATGTAGCATACTTCTGCTATAAGCTAGCACTTTTTCACAATAACATCAAACTAAAATACCTCAACATACAAAAATAAAACACCTATAACGGAGAGGAGAGTTTGGAGGAGTCCTATGAAGGTAACTGGGAGAATAATCTCGGAATCCATCACCAAACTCTGGTAATGAGTCTTAAGTGATATTAATCATAGTACACATCTAATTCACAAATAAAGAATATGAATAACTGACCATTATTAAAAAGAGGAATAACAATGTATTAGTTATCTTAAAGAATCTAGAGTAGACATTATTAAATAATATTCAATATAATACAATACATTTCCAACCGAAAAAAAGAAAAATACATAAGATCGACAATTATAGGATATCGTTAACATACATCATAATAGCATTTTTATAGATAATATTCAATCAAATAAAATAATAGTAAACATAAATTTAGTTAGATTTATTTGACTTAATGCAAGTAAATAAGTGGTTTAATAGATCGACAATACTTTCTTACATCCACTAATATTTATATATTATTGTTAAATCAAGTGATTATTAATATTAAATGATTTACGAAATATGTTTATAGTAATGATTATTTATGCTAATTTTTTATGTTATTATTGGAAAGAATATTAATTAATATTTTTTGAGAATTTAGTACATTTGTACATATAGCCAGAGAATTTAGATTTATTAATATATGACATACTAGGATTGATATTATTTAGTGTATGTGATTTAGAGTGATCTGTGTACAAAATCTGGTTAATTTATTCTTATAATTCTTATGGTTATGCAATTCATATAATTAAAATATTGTACACACAACATATTACTGTAATTCACTATGACATATTCAGTTAAATGACTTATGGAATCATTATTGAGTATATGATCCATTGTAAAAGTAAGTTAGAACCCATATATTGTGGTTTGAATATGGATAATTTTTTTGAAAACGTGGGCTTGTATGTTCATTAAGTATAATATTGACTTGATTAATCTCACGATAATATATAATTAACGAGTATTTTTATTTAAATGATAGTGTTATTAAATAACTCTGTACGTCTAGCCCCCACTTGGGATACTCCTTTATTATTATAATTCCAAGACCTTGCGACAATATCATCAAGTACTCTCTTTATGTTAGGTTATGATGATTTTCGTTATCCATAATAGGATGCAGAGAAGCAGGGAATAGTATATTGGCATTCAATCTTCTATGGAGGTTGTAGGAATGCTAATTGTCAATTTCTTTAGGGCTTCTTGAAACACTTCTCGGCATCAGATAATCATCTCCATACTATAAAGATAAACGGTAGTTCCTTCCACGTAAGATATCAAGTTACAATATTCCTCAATTGAATAATTTGGTTAAATATTTAAAGTAATCGATTTCTCGCATAGATTATTCAATTTATTGACATAATAATAATATTGTGGTATATCATATATATCCGAATATAAGAACTGCTCTTCGATAGATATTCCTTATAGAGATACATCTATAGGGTTGTTGGTTAAATATTATAATTTCTTTCACAGAACAGTTTCTTTAGACCCATGACCCTCCACCACTCTCGACATCTCTCTTGTTTTCAGATCAAATTATGATGATATAACAAAGAACGGTATTTTTTGTCTTATGATTGGGGATAAAAGATTTATAGAGAGAGTGTGGCAAAAACTATTCATATGTCTGTCGTGTATTTTATCCTAATGATTATTATGAGAAGAATCATCGTGTTCTCCTATACTCAATTAAGAGCTAGCCATAATATTTCAATTGGCCCTCAGACATGGTTCAATGGAGTTTTATTTATCGACTTTCAAATTCAGTACGAAGAATTAATGTTTTGGATGGTTGGCATGTTTTATATAATGAACATAAATAAGTGTTTTTTTGGTTGTCTCACAGATCAATATATTTGCAATACACACAGATTGGCTAGAATTTAAATTATAATAATGGGATTTATGAGGATGAAACTGGACAGTTATATGTCTCCTCGCGTGAAGTCTGATGTTATATACTCCGATCAAATAGTACCTACAATTAATATCTAGACACTCTCTCTGGCGACAGGGGTACTCTAGATAATCCAATAATATTATACTATACTTCAAGAAAGTAATAAAAATTGATGCTGAGCAAAACAATCTATTAAACGCAAATCAAAATAAATAATGGCCTGGAAACACTTAACTGACAAGATTTATCAAAGAGTACAACCCAGTAATAATTAGAAATAAATAATATTAATAATATTATAATAATAATAATAATAGGGCAATGCCCGTGAGAGGTGAACATTTATTTAATGAAAAATTAAATTAATAATATTAATATTAATTTATTTTTTTTTTTTTTTTTTTTTTTTTTTTTTTTTTTTTTTTTATTTTTTTTATTATAATATTACTATTATTTTATATTATATTATTATTATTTTTTAGTTTTTATTAATTTAATAATAATAATATGTTAATGATAGTAATAATAATGAATTATAAAAATAATAAAATAATATAAAATAATATAATAAATAAATATAATAATTAAATAATAATATAATATTATATATAATTAATTAATACATAATAAATTAAAATAATATTTATAATAATTATTATAATAAAAATTAAATATTAATTAATTATAATTATATTATATATTATATATAATATATTTATTAATATTATTATATATATATATATATAATATATATATATATATATATTATATATATATATTTATATATAATATAATATATATAATCCCCGGTGGAAAAGGTCAAACCCTACCAACTTCTACCGGGACTTGGGAAAACAAATATGTCCAGATACACGGCGCTTCAAAGTGTACCAGCCCCAGTAAGTTGCAAAACAGAAAAAGAGGGTGTGTTTCAGACTTTACCAGTAGAGTACATGTAAGATTGAGCATAGCGGTTAAGTCTTGGGATGAAATAGCTGAACAGAGAAAGGATAAGAATGCGTAGAGTGACGTATCGCATGAGCTCTTCTCAATGAAGGAGGTATGCTACTAGAGAGTTCAGAAGAGCAGTGTCAGTTGTGATAGCGATAGTAAAGAGAAAGTGACGCAACAATTTGATGGGCAGAAAGGGATTGGGGAGAGTTAGTAAGAGCAGGAAAGTTGATGAGACAAAAAGCCCTTGACTCCACCTTCTCAAGGAGAGCTGTATGAGTGGAATGCTACGAGAGAGCTCAGAAGAGCAGTGTCCGTTGTGATAGCGATAGTAAAGAGAAAGTGACGCAGCAATCTGAAGAGCAGAAAGGGATTGGGGAAAGTTAGTAAGAGCAGGAGAATTGATGAAAAGAAAAGCCCTAGACTCCACTTTCTTAAGGAGAGCTGTATGAGTGGAACCACCTCAGATGGATGTGTGAAGCATACTCCATATAGGGGCGAACAACACCGCTATAGAAATAAAGCATCTGGGATGGCGTAAAGAAATTCTGAACTGCGCCTCAGAACATGCAACCTCTTAGAAGCTTGTTTAAAAAGAGAAGTAATGTTATCTTTCCAAGAAAGATCACGAGAAAAAGAAACACGGAGAATATTAAGAACAGATGAGGGCTTGAGTTGTGTGTTTTCGAAGAAGATATCATGGTTGTATGGACGATTGTGTCGAGTGGAGTGATAAAGGAACTGAGTTTTTGAGTCATTTAAAACATCTTTGTTTTCTCTGCCTCAATTTAAAATACGTGAAAGATCAGAGGTTAGTTGCTCCAAGGCTACCCTCCTTGCGTCTACCAACTGCAAACTGAAAGGAGTAATGTAATGTGCATGATTTGAAATCTTACTTCTGTTATATTACTATTTGAATATATTAAAATAATATTTCCTTTTTCCGGATAATATAACATTTAGATTTATTCTTATTTTACAGCAAATTTAAATTTTTAAAATTTGTTTTATTTTTTTTATTGTTTTTAATTAAAATGTTTAAAAAAAAATACTATAATTAAATGTTCAATACCCGTTTACAGATGTAATCAGAATAAATAAAAGAATAGTGGTCCAACCAAATTCAAGAGTTCTCCACATCTTATGCGATATAACTCTTAGTAATATGGCTTTTCCTCCCGACGAGTAATGTTTCACAGCTTTATTAAGAAATATATTCCTCCAAATTAACTCTCAAATATTAATGATATGACAATATATATATATATATATATATATATATATATATATATATATATATATATATATATATATATATATATATATATATATATATATATATATAGAGAGAGAGAGAGAGAGAGAGAGAGAGAGAGAGAGAGAGAGAGAGAGAGAGAAAGAGAGAGGACATAACGCAATCTGAAACACTAAAAGTACCTTACATTGGCATTACCCCAAAAAATATAAGGCTTTACTTTTGTTTGCCTCTAATTTCTGGTTCTTCTTCATATTTTATCTTCTCAGAAAGTATCTCTAGAGCATCCTCTACCATACATTGGTCGAATCCCATTCCCATCACCCTTCCCTTTCTACACAGGTACTCTATACACCTATGAGCATATATTCACACATTTTATTTGAAAAAAAAAAATGACAAAACATGAACGGAGGTTCTTGGAGGGGATGTCATTCAAACAATGACATTCATTCGTCCACTACTCATTTCTTCATCACTTTGAAGTTGATAGCTTGAAATGATGGAGTTTGTGTCACCAAGAATTCACAACCGGCTTACTCTAATATATTTTTCCTATTTTTTATTAATTTTTGCAACGATCGGAATTTAATTTCCACTTTTTTTAACATCACCTCACTCGCTTCATGTTCTTGCCTGAAAATTAGATGCTTGAACTTTCCAACAGCAAACCCTTCTCTGTTCCTTCTTACTATCTCTATCCTGAATTTTCAACCGAAGGCGGTCTTTGAACATATGTGAGCAACTATGTTGTTTCTTTCCGAATCTCTAATTTGAATCTTCCTAATTTTTCACTTTGTACCTCATAGATATTCTTACCAATCTTTTATTAATATCAAATATTCTATTCCTTTACCTCTTAATTAGCTGAATATCTGAAATTTTCGACTAATCTAAACTTCAAAATAGAATACATTCTCTCTCCTCTATTTTTTTTTTTTATTTTTTTGTTCAACAACCCCAGCTTTTTCGTTCAATTCTCAAGGTATATAGCTGTCGAAACTGGTTGGACTCGAAGATGTGCTTTTCTAATTTTCCCTTCGAAGGATTTTGCTTCATCTGCACGCAGAGTTAATAATAAAGGTGAATTAGCGTACCCCACATATTCTTTCCCTTAAACTAAAATTAAAAATTTGGTTCATTCTAAAATAGTGCAAAATCCATTCTCCTTAGCATTAAAAACTCTTTTATCCTTACAAAATGAAATAATCTTTCTATTTCGTCTTCCTCATGCCCTTTCTGGCATTTGCAAAAAATGTCAACTCTAACTTTGCTTCTTCCTCCTGTCTCTTCTTGCAGCACAACTGTTGCCGCTTTGTTTTTTGCGAAAACTGAACTCTTTGTTCATTCATTTGAAAAAAATACCTCCTTAGCTATTCTTCCTCTTGAAACACCCTACTACTCAATTATGCCTCACATAGTAATTTCTTCACTCTCCGATAAAATTTTGAAAAAATAAAAACTTCTCAAATTTTAGACCTCCAAAGTGATTAATTAAACTGCAATTCCAAATGCATGGGCTTCTGAAATCAATGAACGTTTATAAGGCATGTGGACCGGATGACATTCCTCTTCGAGTTTCAAGGGAGTGTGCTTCAGAGCTGGCTCCGTTCCTTATTCAACTTTTCTCTCTGTGCATCAATACTAGTACTTTTCCTTTTTCCAGCCTATTCCAAAGAAATGTAGCCACTCTGATATTTCTAACTATCGCTCTATAGCTCTCACTTGTAATCTGTCCAAGATCTTTGAAGCCTTTCTCAAACTCTCATTTCTTGGATCATATGGATTCCCATTCCTTTCATTCTGATTATTAGTATGGCTTTCACTATTACAGGTCTATTGGTGATATACTTTCTATATATCACAGATTTATGGTCTTCTGCCATTAGGGACCATGGGAAGACTTGTATGGTGGTGCTTGATATATCTAAAGCATTTGACCAGGTGTGGCATGATTCAATGCTTTCCGAGTTACCATCCTTCTCTTTTCTTACTTAAGTCTACCTTTTTTCCTAAACGTTCCATTTTGGTTGGTGTTGATGGGGTGACTTTTTCTTCCTTTCCTATCAACAGAGATGTTCCTCAAGGTTATGTCTTATCTCATATTCTATTCCTATTTTAATTAATGATCTCATCTGCTCATCTAAACTCATCTATTCAAATGCCGATGACTCGACCCTCTATTCTTCTACTCATTTCAAACCTGCTCACTCCTTTGCATCTAAAGTTGTTTCTAGTCTTCATCTTTTATATTACTTTCTTGCTGATTTGAATAGATTTTCCAGTGGGGTCTTCTCAATCTTGTGAAATTCAACTCATTAAAAACTCAACTTCTAGAAATTTCCCTCTCGAAAACATCTTCTAATTTTTCTATTTCTTTCGATGGTTCTCCAGTCCCTCCTGTTGTCAGTATAAATATTCTTGGACTTCACATAAATAAAAAATTGTATTGGGAACATTACATCATAATGGTTGCTAGGGCTGCCTCAAAGAAGCAGGGAGTTCTGTTTAAACTGCGAGAATTTTTTTACTTCTTCGCAGATACTCCAATTATACAATGGACCTCATTCGCTCTTGTATGAAGTACTACCTCTCATATCTGGGAAGGCTAAGGTTTCATTCATGTTTTGGATAGGGTTGAGTTAAAGGCTAAAAGACTTGTAAACTGTTCCACTCTTTCAAGTTCGCTTAATCTTTTCTCTTTGTGACTTGATGTTGGTGTCTTATCTCATTTCTATAGGTACTACAGCGGCAAATGCTTTACTGCGTCCTCGATAGGCAAAGAATGCATTGTCTACTCATAAAGTTTGTGTGCACATAGGCAACTCCAGTTTTGTCGGATGTGGTACCTATTTCTTTCCAGCCACCTCTGATTTGTGTAATTCTCTCCCATCTTGTGTTTCCTGCTGAATTTAATCTCAGTAATCTTAAAGATCACCTCTGTGCTTACCTACGAAATTCGCCTTAGGTGAGAGTTGTAGGGGCTGTTATTCTTTTATTGCTGTGTGTATAAAAAAATAAATAAATAAACAAATAACTTGTATTAAAAAAGACAAATAAATCACCATCATATATATATATATATATATATATATATATATATATATATATATATATATATATATATATATATATATATATATATATATATATATATATATATATATATATATATATATATATATATATATATATATATATATATATATATATATATATATATATATATATATATATATACTATATTGTAATGTTTTGGGGTTGTAAAGAAGGGCCATTCTTCTATTTAAATTTAAATATTTAACTCCTATCCATAAACCTAAAAATTATAATCGCACTTAATTACATGAAGAAAATGATAAAAAGAAAACTAATATTGATGAAACTTAAGAATAATAAATATAAAAGGAGAACAATATCGTAAGGAAAAGGAACTCAAACAAGTGTTAAAATATTTATAATAAAGTGAGATTGACCACAGTACCAACACTACAATAAATAAAACCTATTCAAGAAAAAATTAATAAATAAATTAATCTGAAACTCCTGATAGATTTAGATGAATATTTAGGGAAAAAATATTCAATCATTGTATTTAATCTGAATAAAATTACCTAAAATTTTAAACAATC
>SEYY01021814.1:17500-20000 GCA_009176605.1 Armadillidium nasatum
AATAATAATAATAATAATAATAATAATAATAATAATAATAATAATAATAATAATAATAATAATAATAATAATAAAATTATAGTAATATTAAATAAAGAAAATAATATTTACTGTACCTGAGGAGAGCAAAGAGTTGTTAGAACTTCAGAATTCATCTTACACCTAAGTATAAAATCTTGAACTAAAATCTAGCGAAAACTCTGTCTTCTCGGGTACTTAACTTATCTCTCACTTATTTGAAGTCTTGTTGTTTCTTCCACAAGGACAGATCACTAGTTTGAAATGTTAGTTTGGAAAGCTTGTTTGAGCATAGGTAGCATTAGCATCTACGTGTTGTACATCTTATACCTAAAGATCTTTCATTTTTAAAACGTGCCTTTCCTATAGAACATCTCAAGCACAGAAAGTCAAGGTGGAATGCTAGTTCCAGCTGCATCTCTTCGGAGATGAATAAAGAATAGTTCACAAGGTGTAGCGTTGGTGGCAAAGGGATAGAAGAGATAGTGGAGAATATAGAGCATCTTTTAAGACCGATTCCTAAGTTTTGATAGGAAGGTTCTTTATCAGCAAGAAGCTACTATATTTTCTTCCAAATGATCTGAACACATTGTTCACACTGCTCATTGCCCCCAGAGTGACAAAAAGTGGTTCTACTTTTCGAAACACGATTTCCCAAAAAAGAACCTTATGTTGAGAGCATGAAAAAATTCATTATTCAGTATGCAAATATTCGGAAATCCGAACACTGAAAACAGAGATATCAGAAAGTCCGCCGGATCAGCAAAAATATTCCTACAATAAAAATGAAAATCTTGGATACTCATCTACGATGATAAGAAAATATATTTATAAACAGACCATAACTGCATTTGACCCTTAAAATATGTGTGTAACCAATTAAATGGTTTCATAATATGTTGATGCCCTTTGGCAGGGTATTTGAAATATCTAAGTTTAATCCTAAAGCAAGTGTAATAAAATAATGCAGCTCTTTCTACCTTATCCACTGAGTAGAGTACGTTACTGCGAGTGAACAGATTGCAAGATTTTTGAATTCCAAGATGATAACGAACATTGTGAAGTTTTAGAAAATTGAATTTCTTTACAAAAACACAATAACATTTTTGAGAAAGCATCAGTTGTCGCATTTAATTTTCCGGGGCCTTAAGTGATCTTGAAGAAGTATGGAACTAATTCAGCTCTCATCTCAAACTTTTATTTTATTAATACAGATTTTTGGCATATTATCAGAACAAACAGTCTTATAGCTAAGAAGTGATGCCATTGTTTGGTAGCTACGAAAATAGCATAAGCTTCTTTATCAACAAAACAATATTTTCTTCCAACTTGATTTAACAAAGGAAAGAAAGTATTAGAACGTCTTTCCTGACTAACTTTACTCCCCAATATTTTCTTAAGAATTCTTTCAAATGAAAACGACATATTACCTTCGATTTTCAGTTTAAGCACTATAGAAATATATTTCTTTACAACCTTAATGCTTTCCTTGCATATTCATTCAGGAGTACCTCAGTATTACAGGACGAATATTTTTAGAATACAATTTTACTCTTTTAGAATAATAAGCAAATAAATCAGTAAACCTCTTCAAGTTATTTTTAAAGATTTGGCAGTGACATGTTCATTAAAATTTTCAACCTTACTTCATCTGGAAACTTATTAAGCAGTGCCTCGTAGCAAAAAAATATTGCAAACTCTGTAAACAACACAATTTTCTCTGGTCAAAATTGTTTTGTAACTACAATTTTGAAAAATTGTGATAGCTTCGAATCTTGTTCTTTTCCAATAGTTACAGGCTGTTTTGCGTCCTCTAAATAATAAATAAGTTCCTTTTCAGTTTAATTTTCTGTACAATACTATCCATAATTCAATGAAAACAGGAAATTTCATATGTTAGTAAAAAAAATTATCTTTTATAGTGATAAAACCACCCTGCAACTTCAAAAGTAGTGCAATCTCTTCTTTCCTCCCGAAAAGATATCAGATGATAAACATTCTTTAAATCGAATGATGCTGAAGAATATGAAATTGACTAATTTATCTATCTCTTCTATGTCAATCGGTAGATAAATATCGAGGTAAGTAATTTTGTTAATATTTTGGAAATAGTCTACAACTGATCTTTTCTTGGAACGTTGATTAAAAATAATGACAGTTTACACTCTTGAAGATTCAGTGATGCATTTGAATGTAAAACCGTATGCTTCATTCATGTAAATTTTTAATCAGAAGAACCAAATTACAGAGATTTGGTGGTGATTGGCCTAATTAAAGGCGAGAACTAACATAACTTACATGCCTTTTAAGGTGTATAATGCAAGAGGAGGCTTAGTTTAAAATGATAACACTTGCACACAAGCTTGGCCTATTCAAAATTCTTTGCTTGCAGTAAGAACTATTCTGAATCATTATATATAATAATCTTTTAATAGATGACTAATGGTGAGATGGCATTATCGAAATAATTCCTTTTAAGGCA
>SEYY01021814.1:25000-30000 GCA_009176605.1 Armadillidium nasatum
TATATATATATATATATATATATATATATATATATATATATATATATATATATATATATATATATATATATATATATATATATATATATATATATATATATATATATATATATATATATATATTATATATATATATATATATATATATATATATATATATATATATATATATATATATTGCAGAGAACATTGGAAAATAATAGGATCAAAGAAGAAAGGCCACCTATGGAGGTCGAGTGAATAAAATCTTGACCCAATTGAAAGGATCCTTGGGGCGCATTTCCTTCACAATTTCCAAAAATTTTCATTTTTAAATTCAAAAAAAAAAAAAAAAAAAAAAAAAAAAAAAAAAAAAAAAAAAAAAAAAAAGGAAAGAAAGAATGAAATAAAGAAAGGCGTGAGTGAGAAAGACTTCTTTTGTGAAATGAAAGAAAAAATGTATGTGAAACGAACTATAATTTTGGACGCTTTTCTCTAATAAATAATTTGTATCGAAAGAATATGATTGATTTAACTATTTATTCTAGGTATATATATATATATATATATATATATATATATATATATATATATATATATATATATATATATATATATATATATATATATATATATATATATATATATATATAATATATAATATATAGATATATATATATAATAAAATCCACAGAAGGATGCTTGTGACCCCTAGTGGTGAAGCATGATCTGGATATATATATATATATATATATATATATATATATATATATATATATATATATATATATATATATATATATATATATATATATATATATATATATATATATATATATATATATATATATATATATATATATATATATATATATATATATATATATATATATATATATATATATATATATATATATATATATATATATATATATATATATATTATTTTATATCTTCTCCGGTGGGTAAAGGCCAGAGGCCTAGCGAATTCCACCGGAGTTGGAAAATATCGGATCATGGTCATTAAAGGCCGACATGACGCACGAATTCTTCTCAGTGGAGGATGTATAAGACAGGAGAGTTCAGAAGAGCTGTGTCCATTGTAATAGTGATAATATAGAGAGAATTACGCAACAATTCGACTGGCAAATAGAGACTGGAGAGAATTAGTGAGAGCGGGAGAGTTGATGAGGCGGAAAGCCCTTGACACCGCCTTTTCAAGGAGAGCTTTATGTGTGGAATCACCCCACTACAGGAGCGAGCAACACCTTTACAAAAAGCATGCAACTGGGGTGGAGTGAAGAAATTCTTAAGGCACCTTAGAACAACCAACCTCTTGGAAGCTTATTTAGGAAGAGAAGTTATGTGATCTTCACAAGAAAGATCACGAGAAAAAGAAAGTCCCAGAATATTAAGAACAGATGAAGGTTGGAGTTGTGTGTTTTCGAAGATGATATCATAGTTGTGTGGAAGATTGTGCCGAGTAGAGAGATGGAGAAACTGAGTTTTTGAGGCCTTGAAAACGACCATGATTTTCTCTGCCCCAATTTTAAATACGTTAAAGATCAGAGGTTAGTTGCTCCAAGGCTACCCTCCTTGCGTCTATTAATTGCTGTAGGGAGGGGCATTTTTCGAACTGGAAGGAGTAAAGAAGGGTGGAGCCATCAGAATAGGAGTTTATAGGAGATGAAGTAAAAGAGAGAAGGTCATTAATGAAAAGTAGAAAAAGTGTTAGTGATAAGACAGAACCCTGAGGAACACCACTGTAATAGTTTAAAAGGTGAACGGTGGCCGTCTAAAACAACTGCTGTAAAACGACCGGAAAGGAAATCAGAGAAAAGGTCACAGAGAGAAGGAAAGATACCGAAAGAGGGAAGTTTGGAAATCAAAGCTTTGTGCCAGACTCTATCTAAAGCTTTCGATATGTCCAGATCAAAAGTAAAAGATTGACCGAAATGCCGAGAGCGGAGGACCAAGAGTCAGAGAGAAGGGAAAGAAGATCACCAGTAGAGCGTTTCTTAAGAAAGCCATGCTTGCGATCAGAAATAAGATTTGAAGAATTGAGATGTTTCAAAATCTTTCTGTTAAGGATAGATTCGAAAACTTTAGAGAGAAGGGAGGTTAAAGAAATTGGACGGTAGCTGGAGGGTTGATAGGGATCACCCTTCTTCGGTACAGTCTGAATGATCGCATGTTTCCAGCAAGATGGGAAGACAGAAGTAGAAGCACAGAGACTAAATAGTTTATCAAGGCATAGTGCAAGCTCGGAAGCACAAGTTTTGAGAACCACAGGAGGGATACCATTAGGACCGTACGCCTTCTTAGTATTAAGCTCAGAGAGAGCAGAAATGACGTCTTTAGAAGAAATTATAATTTTAGGCATAAATGAGTTGGAAGGGGTTGAAGGAGGGGGTATAGCTCTGGAATGATCTAAGGTTGAATTAGAGGTAAAAGTTTGAGGGAAGAGTTCAGCTTTAGAAGAATGTAAAGTGCAAGCTGAGCTGTCTGAAGTTACTAGAGGAGGGAAAGATGAAGAAGCAAAGTTAGAGTTAACATTTGTTGTTTTTTTTGCAAAATGTCAGAAAGAGCGTGAAGAAGAAGAACCAGAAAGATTATTGCATTTTCAACGAAGAAAAGACTTTTTGGTGTTGCGGAGAATAGATTTTGCACGATTCCGGGATGAAATATAAGTTGCATGAGACTTCTGGAGTTTGAAGACGACGGTAATCCCTGAAGGCAGCATCCCTGCTGCGAAAAGCGCGAGAACAAGCAGAGTTAGAACCAAGGCTTGTTAGGTTTAGTAGAAGGGAAAGAATATGGAATGTACACCTCCATGCCAGAAAGAATCACCTCGGTAATGCGTTCTGTACTCTTCGAGGGACCCTTCTAACGGAAGCAATAATCATTCAACGGAAAATCAAAGAAGTACGTCCTTAAGTCCGACCATCTTGCAGTACCGAAATGCCACAAACGTTTCCTCGCACTAGGAAGAGGTCTTTCTTTCGGTAGACATGAAAAAATAGAAGAAAATAGAGATAAGAATGTGATCGTAGGAACCCAGAGGTGGATAGAGTTTGACAGTATAAGGAGAAGGATTAAAGTTAGAAAAAGTTCTTGAATGTTGGGTTCATCTCCAAGACGTACAGGGATACGAGTAGGGAGCTGCACCAACTTCTCAAGGTCGTTTTGGATAGCGAAATGGAGGGTACATTAACCGGTTGCATCATAAGAACTAGAAGAAAGCCATTGCTGGTGGTAAACATTCAAATCACCTGATATGATGATTTCCGAGAATGGAGAAGAAGAGAAAATGTGCTCTATTTTGGAGTTTAGATAGTCGAAGAATTTAGATAGTCAGTAGAATTAGGAGATAAATATACAGAACAAAAGAATTTAGTAGTAGATTGGCAAGAGAGCTTAAGCCACAAGGTGGAAAATTCTGAAGATTCCAAATTAGAGACACGGGAACAAAGAACATCGTTGCTCACTTATGCACAACAACCGCCTTTGACTGAAAATTAAGGATAGAGAAAGTAGGAGGAAACAGAGTAGGGTTTGCTGTCAGAGCGCTCAGACACCTGAGTTTCAGCTAAGAACAACATATGAGGTTTAGAAGAAGAATGGTGGACTTCGACAAAGTGGAAATTAGAAAAAATACCGCGAATGTTGCAGAAATTAATGAAAAAAATAGACCGTGCATCAGAACAACCAAGCTGCGGAGTCCTGGTGGCACCAACCCCATCACCGGAGGCCACCAACTCCCAAGTGCTGACGGGAAGAGGGGTGGATGAGGTGCTATTTTTGGTAACCTCCCCTCAGAGCTTCTCCGTGGCTACTGTTATGGACGCCATGTTTATAGTTTTGTTTTTTGAATAAGTTTTTTGTGTGCGAAGGAGAACCTATTCTGTGTAGAAGAATGTGGAAATAAGCGCAAAATATTGCGTACCATTGGGCATTGGAGTATATATATATATATATATATATATATATATATATATATATATATATATATATATATATATATATATATATATATATATATATATATATCCATTGAAGGGTTCTTGGAACCCCTGCTGGTGCCACATGACCTACTTCGGTGCTTCTAAGTTAAAGTAACAACCAACCAATGTCAAGCAAAGCCGACAGATGAACAAATGTTGCTACGAAATAATCAACAATAAGACGAAGAAAATTTCATCCACGCCAGGAATAAAAACCCACTCACAACAGCGTCGCAGTTGGACAATGCACAGAAATCTCGGCCACTTCACCACTTTGTGTCCCCAAAAATGAAGACATTACAGAAAAGTTTACAAGCAGTTTTCTGCTTCAATATCACTGGTAGCAACTCGATAATCGGTATTATAATTCATAGAAGAGTAATTAAAATCTACTGGGTACACATGGCCTATACTGCTGGGATACTCCTTGGCCAAAACAATTGTTGTGCTCAAGTTGGCGTTGCTTGACTTTGGCTTATTTATACTCTAACCCAGGAACATTCCAGAAGAAGGCCAATTAGCTCTATTAGGGGTTGCAAGTACCCTTACGTGCATTCAAATAAGCTTAGAGTTGCATCAGTTATATCGAAGCAGAGAGCTTAAAAATTGCTCTCTGATGCCTTTAATTTTGAGAAGTAGCAACGAAGTAGAGCTTAGCGGCGACGCTATTCTTTTCAACAGCTTCGATACCTGGAGAGCATGAAATTGTTCTCCTTCTTATTATATATATATATATATATATATATATATATATATATATATATATATATATATATATATATATATATATATATATATATATATATATATATATATATATATATATATTATTTTCTTTTGAAATGTATTACAATTATTAATTGCCTAAATTTGCATAAATTTAAGTTTTCAGCAATAAATCTAAAAAAAATAAAAAATAAAAAATAAAAAAATAAAAAAAAATTTAAAAAAAAATCTATATTTATATATTTTTTATATTAAAAAAGTTAAGATTTAAAAAATAAAAATAAAAAATAA
>SEYY01021814.1:35000-37500 GCA_009176605.1 Armadillidium nasatum
AACTTGTCTCTTTCGGAATCTATCCTTCTCTCTGTGGTCTTCTCACTGTTTTCATTTCCAGTCGTTCTATAGCAACTGTTGTAGACGGCCACCGTTCTTCCATTAAATCTATTAATAGTGTTGTTCCTCAAGGATCCGTCCTATCCCTAACACTTTTTCCTCCTTTCATTAATGACCTTCTCTTTATTACTTCATCTCCTATTCACTCCTATGCCGATGACTTCCACCCTTCATTACTCCTTTCAGTTTGAAAGATGCTCCTTCCCAACAGCAGTTAATTTACACAAGGAAGATAGCCATGGTATAATTATCATTTAATCTTTCTCGTTTTCTAATTGAGGTAGAGAAAACATGATCGTTTTCATTGCCTCAAAAAGTCAGTTCCTCCATCACTACTCGACGCAACTTTCAACACAACTATGATAACTTCTTTGAAAATATACAACTCAAACCTTCTTCTCTTCTTAATATTCTCGATGTAGCTTTTTCTCTTGATCTTTCTTGGAAAGATCACATTACTTCTCTTTCTAAACAAGCTTCGAAGACGTCGGGTGTTCAGAGGCCCCTTCGTGATTTTTTTACTACACCGCAGTTGCTTGCTTTTTATTGAATGATATCCGCCCTTGTATGGAGTACGTCTCAAACATTTTGGGTGGTTCCACACATACAGCTGTTCTCGAAAATTCGAAAATGTATATATATATATATATATATATATATATATATATATATATATATATATATATATATATATATATATATATATATATATATATATATATATATATATATATATATATATATATATATATATCAATAAATATTTTTCAGCTAATCTTTGACGTCAATGTATGTTTATATTTTTCTTAATCATTTAAAATATTTTTAATAGATTTAGCGTTTCATTTTTGCAGGTTAAGTTAGGATAAGTTAGGTTAGGTAAATTAGGTTAGGTTTGGTTAGGTAAGTTAGGTTAGGTTAGATTAGATGGCCTTTATTTATTTATTTTTATTTTATTAAAATAATTTCAATATAATATAAATATAAATAAAGCAAAAAATATTTAGCAAATTTGCATTTTCAACAAAGAAATTAATTAGTATATAAAAACAGGTCACACACACACTCATATATATATATATATATATATATATATATATATATATATATATATATATATATATATATATATATATATATATATATATATATATATATATATATATATATATATATATATATATATATATATATATATATATATATATATATATATATATATATATATATATATATATATATATATATATATATATATATATATATATATATATATATTATATATATATATATATATATATATATATATATATATATATATATATATATATATATATATATATATATATATATATATATATATATATATATATATATATATATATATATATATATATATATATATATATATATATATATATATATATATATATATATATATATATATATATATATATATATATATATATATATATATATATATATATATATATATATATATATATAATATATATATATATATATATATATATATATATATATATATATATATATATATATATATATATATATATATATATATCCCGTCTCCACAGGAGCACTTGATAACGGTTATTTTTATAGCAATTTTAACAGTCCTACTTATAATAAAGGTACAAAAGGATGTATTCAAGCATCTTTGACTTGCCCTTTTTAACAACGGATCATGTAATTATTCAATGTCTGAGTGTAAATTCTTTCATTAGCAAAACCAACCACAGACCTCTTTCCTTCTTCTCATTTTCCCTGTCATCTTTTTTTGTCTTTTTGCCTTTTTTTTATACATATAAATATTTGCGAAAGAAAATTAATATCAAATTTGGGAGAAGAGTTTGTTAGAAAATGTCGAAATTGAATATTCAAAAGTTTGCCTTAAAAAAAAAATGTATATTAATTTTAGGCATTAAAATTAAAAAAAGAAAACGAGGAATATAGAAAACGGGACTATTAGGACTAATAAATCTCTCGTAAATAGACGTTAATTGCCAAATAAGGAACCATTTGTCTATAATTGAAAATATAAATGTAAAAGAAAGTTTTTATTTTTTTATTTTTTTTTACATAACGGAAAAATATAAACCTAAAAAAAATAACAGAAAAAAAAAACCGTACATTTGTGAATTAATTTTTTTAAATTTTTTTTTTTATAAAATAAAAAAAAAAAAAAAAAAAAAAAAAAAAAAAAAAAAAAAAACCGTTTATTTAAGTTCACAAATCTACGAAAGAGAAAGAATTGTAATTTATTTTTAAAAAATCAAATAATTAGGACCTCATTTACTGGATATTTTTATTTTACGGGTGCTTTTAATTCACAATAAATTTGTTATGAATAGAAATAGTTATATAATATTGAATTTTTTCGGCCTAAATTCCATCACAGTGTGATTTATGATATGACCAC
>SEYY01021815.1:5000-12500 GCA_009176605.1 Armadillidium nasatum
GATCTCAGGATCTCATGCACCGGATCATGTGTGATTAAAGGTTGAAACATAAAACACCTGAGGGGAGGAGGAAGATGAGTGATGAAAGAATCGTCCAGGGTGAAATTAGTTGAAGAGATTAATCTTTTCAAAAAGGAGCAGAAAGGCAGAATTACAGAAGTTATTAGAGATTTGTTTGGTAAGAGGCCAGAAATTTTTATCAGTAGGATGAAAAAGATTACTCAAATTTTAATGTTACCATAAATGAAAGGATTCGAATCCGAATCCAAATCCAGACCTTCGAATCCGAATTCAGATGAGTTTTGTATTTCTCGAATCCGAATTCGAATCCAGCCAAATTTGCAATTCTAGAATCCGAATCCGAATTTAAATCCGTGAAAAAAGCTTTGAATCCGGATTCGAATTCGACCATCACTGATATATATTATATTATATATATATATATATATATATATATATATATATATATATATATATATATATATATATATATATATATATATATATATATTATATATATATATATATATATATATATTATATATATCGCATGTCATATTTTCTCAATTGTGGATGCGAATCCGATATAGAATTTTTGCTATGTGCGGATGCGGATGCTGATGCAGACATTTTTTTAGCATATTATCGTTACTCAAGGGCAGAGCCCTTTTCAAGGAGGGGCATACTTAAAAGATTAAAGAAAACCCACCCAATCCAGAACCTAACGTAGATCCCTCAGGTGGGCGCAGACAGGGGATTTAAAGAGAGGTGGGTTAAATACAGCAGGAAAAACAGACCAAGGTAGGGAGTTCCACAGAACAGAGGTGACTGGAAAGAAGAAGGTACCACAACGTGTAAGAATAGAGTTTGCTCTGCTCACACAAAATTTATGTGCAAGCAAAGCATCCCTTGTGCTGTGAGGGCGACGCAATGGTGGTGGAATGCGTGAGGTCAACTCCCTCAAACACCTGCTGTTGTAGTACCTATTAGAAAAGAGAGGGTGCACCAGTGTCACGTCACAGAGAAAGAGAGAGTCAAGAGAGTTTTAAAATTGAGGACAGTTCATTAGTCTTTTTGCCTTAGGCTCAACCTTATCCAAAAGACGTGTGGAACCGAAACCACCCCAAAAGTGAGAACAGTGCTCCATACAAGGATGGATAAGACCCTTATATAATTGGAGTAATCGTTCAGAAGAAAAAAATTCCAGCAATTTGAACAGAACACCCAACTTTTTAGAGGCCACCTTAGTAACCGTTGTGAAATGAGGTTTCCAAGATCATTTAGTATGTGCAGACCAAGAATATTTATGTTGTTTGCAAGTGAGACGGGAGAGCAGTCGAAGGAGATAGGAAAGTTGGGAGGTGTTTTTGAGAGAGATGTGAAGAATTTGAGTTTATAATGAGTTGAATATCACAAGGTTGCGGTGGCCCTACCGGGAAATCACCATCCAGATCGGCAAGAATGGAATCAGAAAGTTGAATACGAGAAGCAACTCTAGAAGAAAAAGAGGGAGCAAATTTGAAATGAGTAGAAAAATGTGGAATTGAGACGTCGGCAACAGAATAAACAGAGTTAGAAGTAAAACTGAGGAGGTTATTGATGAAAAGTAAGAATAAAGTGGGAGATAGAACAGAACCCTGAGGAATATCACAATTAATTGGGAAAGAAGAAGAAGTTGCTCCCCATGAACTCGGCTACGGCCCTGGTTCAGATACGGATTGCGTAACAAGACCTGAAAGTAAAATTTAAATGCCACCCCTGGAATGAGAAAGGCACAATTCATTAACAATGTTATTATACTGTGAACCCATGTATGTATGTATGTATGTATGTATGTATGTATGTATGTATTATGTTCTTTGATATTGTGAAGAGAAAAGCTTGCGCATCTTGAGACACGAACGCTGAATATTTAACGCCCTCCAAATGGAAATTTTAAAAGCAATTATTTAAGAACAAAAAAAAAAAGATAAAATAATAAAAAATACTTAGAGAAAAATCCGACCAAACAATTGAAATTGAAACAAAAACACAAAATGTTTCGTTTAGAATAAAATTTTTCGTTCACTTTTCTTTTTGTTTACAAATAAATTTTTTTTTCTTCCATTACTCCTTAACCTTTTCACTATTATTGGACATATATATATATATATATATATATATATATATATATATATATATTATATATATATATATATATATATATATATATATATATATATATATATATATATATATATATATATTCTTTTTTGTATTACAGTTTACCACCACTCACGGGCAGAACCATTTTCAAGGAGGGTGCATGTATAAAAGAAAAGAGAAAAAAACCCACCCAGGCCAGAATCTAAAGCACATCTTTCAGATGGAAACAGACGGAACCATTGAAGAGAGAAAGATCAAATACAGGAGTAAAAATAGATGATGGTAGAGAATTCCACGGAACAGATATGGCTGGAAAGAAGGAAGCACCACAACGAGCAAGCCTGGGGTTTTTAGTATTCTCGCAATATTTATGCGAAAGAATGGAAACCCGTGTACTACGAGGGACGAAGAAATGATGATGAAATCAGAGTGGCCAAATCCCTCGGGCACCTGCCAATATAATACCTATAGAAAGGAGATAGCAAGCCAACGTCCCGTCTTAGAGATAGAGGGTCACGAGAGTTTTATAGTAAGAAACAGTTTAGCCCTAGACTCAATTCTATCCAAAAAAGTAGAAGAACCGGAACACACCCAAATGTGCGAACAGTACTCCATACAAAGGCGAATGAGACCCTTATACAATTGGAGTAACTTCTCAGAAGAAAATAATTCTCGCATCTTGAATAGTATTCCCAGTTTCTTAGAGACCGCCTTAGCAACCATTGTAATATGTGGTTTCCAAGATAGTTTATTGTTTATGTTTAGCCCAAGAGCGTTAATGTTATTATATATATATATATATATATATATATATATATATATATATTATATATATATATATATATATATATATATATATATATATATATATATATATATATATATAGATATATATAATGATAGAGAAGATATATATAGGATATATATATATATATATATAGATATATATAGATATAGAGATAGAGAGAGATATAGAGAGAGAGAGAGAGAGAGAGATATGGGAAGAAGATGAGTTTTTAAAGAGTTGAATTTTCCTAGGTTGCGGTTTCCCTACCGTGAAATCCCGTCCACATCAGCAAGAAAAGAATCGGAAAGTAGACAACGAGAAGCAACTCTAGAAGCAAATGAGGGGTAAGATTTGAAATGAGTGGAAGAATGGAGAATTGAGTCATCCTCGTAAGAGTGAATGAGTTAGAAATGCAGTTGAGAAGATCGTTAATGAAAAGTAAGAATAAAGTTGGAGATGGAACAGAATCCTGAGGAACACCACAACGGGCAGGAAAGGAGGAAGAAGTCACTCCATCTACAAGTCCCCAAATGTGACAATTAGAAAGAAAACTAGACATAAGTAAGCAAAGAGAAGGAGGAAACAAAATGGAAGAGAGATTGGAAAGCAGCGACACATGTTATACCCAGTCAAAAGACTTGGATATGTCGAGCGCCACCACACAAAACTCCTCATAGCCCTTAAGGGCAGACCATGAGATAGGAAAGTATGCCACCAGTTGACCTAGAGCGGCGAAAGCCAAAGTGATGATCTGAGAAAAGGTTATGAGCCTCCAAATGATCTAGAAAATGTAAGTTGAAGAGGGTTTCAAAAATTTTTGATAGAACAAAGGTGAGAACTATAGAACAATAGTTAGAAGGGTCAAAACGGCTATCTTTCTTCAAGATCGACTGAATATATGCGCGCTTCCAGCGCTGAGGAAAAGTATTAGTTTTAAGGCATAGGAAGTAGAGTTGAACGAAGACAGGATCTAACTCAGAAGCACACTCCCTCAGAACACTAGGTGGAATTTTTTCATGAGAATATATATATATATATATATATATATATATATATATATATATATATATATATATATATATATATATATATATATATATATATATATATATATATATATATATATATATATATATATATATATATATTAGGATACCAAAATTTTTACCGATACCGATACCGATACCTAAAAAATTACCAGATACCTTACCGATACCGGTATCGGTATCGGAAAATATGCCGATACTACTACCGATACCGATACCGATACGATACCGATACTTTACTCTTATCCAAAAATTTGCCGATACCGATACCGATACTGAAAAGGTTGGACCGATACCGATACCGATACGGTATCGGAAAATATGCCGATACCATCCAATACTGATATACCGATACCGATACTTCACTCCATCCCTAATATATAATATATATATATATATTATATATATATATATATATATATATATATATATATATATATATATATATATATATATATATATATGCATTCTCCTTTGGTGGGAAAAGGCCAGAATTCTACTAATTTCCACCAGAGATGGGAAAATGCCAGAATACTGGATAAATCAAATTATTTAAAGAATAGGTTTCAAATTATTTAAAGAATATAAAGAATAGGTTTCTATTATTTTCGTTTCTTAGGTTAGAGGGGTAAGGTGTTTTTGTTTTTAGGGAACTTTCCATTTTGTTGAGAATCATCAAATCGGCTTCATAATTAAGTCTCTGTGATACAACTTCTTCTGGTACACTTCTACTTACCTTCAATAAAGTTGGTCATTCTACATCACCGAGACCAACTTTGGTAAGGGGGTATAAGCATATGCTTATATGCTAATTCTTGTTATATTTGCAGAAATGTGTCCCATGAGAATAACCATGGAAAAATACAGGAAAAATACAGGAAAATACAGGAAAAAATATCGAGAGTTAGAGACAGATAAGTTATCATTTGTTTTTCTATTTAGTAGACATATACTAACTTCTTTCTATTTTTTCATTTTTATGTTATTGGGTAATAAAAATTTACAACAGGTAAACATAATATAAATTTCAAATAACATATTTAAAAAACCTATCGAAAATATAAAAATATCAAATAACAATAAACATTGAATAAATATTAAATTTGATTTGAATCGACGAAAAGTTCGTTTTCGCCACTTGTGTAGCTCCAACCAACATAAAGGAGAATACACGTATATATTCAACGTTTATAATGTTTATATATAGTTTTAGTGAAAATTAACATTTTTTAAATTTATCAAATTTTTGTAAAAAGAAATTTTATCTTTATAGTCCATAGTCTGGGAACTACGTCAACAATTCGTCTACATTTTTACGAGCTTAACTCAATCTTCAAATTCCATAAGTTTCCAAATAAAAACAACGCCCGTATTGTATAATTCCGATCTGTTAAGTTCTTTCAAATTCATTTACTTGTTCTGGTTATCCATTCTTAAACTCAAACTATTGTTCAAAGACAAATTGTCCTTAACATCTACTTATCTAAAATTACTTGTCAACAAATAAACGAAGTTTTAAAAGGACTTTTCTTTGACCTTCATTGCAATAATTCCACTGTGACCGTTCCTTTCTGTGATCGAATGGTATTCCCCACGTACATGAGAATCGCTGGTCGTGAACGTCATACAGCATTGTCAACGTCATCTTCAATTTTTAGCCCATCAACGCCTCCCTCCATCGATTATTAACCAACCCGTGGATTACACAACAATCGTGAGTGTTACTACAACTTATATTTTTTCTGTTCGTAGTATAAAGTTGCGCTATATTTTTAACAAAATATATATATATATATATATATATATATATATATATATATATATATATATATATATATATATATATATATATATATATATATATATATATATATATATATATATATATATATTATATATATATATATATATATATATTTGGCAAAGGCCAGAGTTCTACTAATTTCCACCAGAGATGGGAAAATGCCAGAATACTGGATAAATCAAATTAAAGGCCGAAAGGCCCCCATACGAGGCGCTTGAAGGTGTGTAATTCAAAGGAAGCTAGGAAAATGGATAAAGAGAGCGAGTTCCAGGAGGGTTTAGGCCTCTAGAGTGCATGTAAAATTGAGCATAGACGTTAAGTATGAAGTAATAGAGTTGGACAAAGATAGGATGATACTGTGTAGTAAGACGTGTCCTATGACCCCTTCTCAATGGATGAGGTATGCGACTTGAGAGTTTCAAAGAGCAGTGCGAATTTTTTTTATTTATAATATATATATATATATATATATATATATATATATTATATATATATATATATATATATATATATATATATAATATATATATATATATATATATATATATATATATATATATATATATATATATATATATATATATATATATATATTATACCTTTTTTAATGTCTCCTCTAGTGGGAAAAGGCCAGAAGTCAACAAAATTCCTTCAAGTTAAGAAAAATAGAGAGTCGGTACCAATTGAGAAATGATTAAAATAAAATAAATTAAGGAAAATGTTTCTACTCAGAGGTGTAAGAAAAGGCTGGTGGCTTCATTGCTTTCCCGAACCATAGTGCTTCATCTTTTTCGTAGATAATTTTCATATAGAATGAACACAATTTTGTCTCTACCAGTTTTGTGCTAGTTTGGACTCTTTGTAGAAAATATTTTTCTTTTCGATTCATAACATTCCTATCTTTATAAATATTCTGTATTGCTCATCAATATTATTATGGTAATCGTAGAAAGAATCGCATCCTTTCTTCACAACCAAAGATTTTTCAATTTTAAGGGGCTTGTTCATGAACAGATGTCTGTCGTTCTAACAAGGTACTGGAGATTGTTTTGTTGGATAGCGTCGTTTATGCTGACATGATGAATGAAATTCTTTTTGACACAACTAAATTTACCAAATGTCACACCATAATTCCATCTTTCATCCATAAAACTGAATTACAAACTTAATAGGAAAATTAAAATCCATTAAAGAATTTTTTACTTTGAAGACTTTGCCTTTTCCAATTTACTGAACAGTGGCTCCTCACTTTTTGTCCTTTACGGACTACCAAAACTTCATAAATCATTTCCTCTTCATCCGATTCTCGCAGCTCACAATACACATAATAATCAATTACTTTAATTTGTAAATTTATTGCTCTCCCCATTTGAACACAATCAATTTTGTGCTGTAAATGTCCAAACATTTGCAGTCAAATTCAATGCCACCCTTTTAATTCTTCCATGGTGTCTGTTGATGTCTCTTCATTTTTTACCAATGTATCTTTAACAGAAACAATCGATATTACTGCCGATACAATTAATGATTCCTCAAATTTTACCTTTCCCCTACTCTCACCTGATAACCAACTTTAAGGAGCCATTAACTTTGGCCTCTTAGGATTCTTCTTTACTCTTTGAAGGTAACATATACCCACGTTTGCAAAATTCTTCGTGAAGCACCCATAAAAAATGTTTGCCAGTGCCCCCGTGAAACATCTCTTCTATAGACGCTAT
>SEYY01021815.1:17500-25674 GCA_009176605.1 Armadillidium nasatum
AAATATGGTCGTTTTCAATGCCTCAAAAACCAAATTCCTCAATCTCTGTATTCAACAAAATCTTCCACAGAAAAATATCTTCTTCGAAAACACACAACTCAAACCTTCATCTCTTCTTAAAATTCTTAATGTTTCTTTTTCTCGTGATCTTTCTTGGAAAGATCACATTATTTCTCTTTCTAAACAAGCTTCTAAGAGGTTAGGTGTACTGAGGCGCCTTCAGAATTCTTCACTCCACCCTAATTATTTGCTCTTTATAGGGATGTTGTTCGTCCCTGTATGGAGTACACCTCACACATATGAAGTGGTTCCACACATACATCTCTCATTGAAAAGGTGAGTCTAGGGATTTTCGTCTTACAACTCTCCTGCTCTCACCAATTTTCTCCAGTCTCTTTCGGCCAGTCGAATTGATGATTCAGTCTCTCTAAATTTTCGCTATTACAATGGACACTGCTCTTCTAAACTCTCTCGTCTTATACCTCCACCTCCTCCTCCTCCTCCTTTATGTAACAAGTCTTTCTACACAGTCTCATCCTTTCTCTGTATAACTCTCTAACCCCAGACTTAACCGCTATGCTCAATCTTACAAGTACTCTCCTGGTAAAATTTGAAACACAATCCCTTCATCTATTTTCCCAACTTCCTATGACCTTACACACCTTCAAGGGCCGTGTATCAGGACATGTTGGTCTTTAATTTGACCAAGTTTCCGATTTTCTACCAAACTCTGATGGAAATTTTATTAGGCCTCTGGCCTTTGCCCACCAGAGGAGAAATATATATTATATATATATATATATATATATATATATATATATATATATATATATATATATATATATATATATATATATATATATATATATATATATATATATATATATATATATATATATATATATATATATATATATATATATATATATATATATATATATTATATATATATATATATTTCTCTCTCTCTCTCTCTCTCTCTCTCTCTCTCTCTCTCTCTCTCTCTCTCTCTCTCTCTCTCTCTCTCTCTCTCTCTCTCTCTCTCTCTCTCTCTCTCTCTCTCTCTCTCTCTCTCTCTCTCTCTCTCTCTCTCTCTCACGGGAAACTTAAAAAAATGAAAATTTTCAATTCATTTTTCACTTATTCTTGAGTAATGACTAAGGCGAAACAAAGGGCGAAATAATCCTGGATTAACTGTTCGGATTTGACAGACTCAGACGAGAGAAATACGAAAAAGAAAATTTTATGTTCTCTCAAAATTATAATAATTCTCTTTAAAAAGGATTCACTCGTCAAAGGAGGAATTTCGCAAATGAAGTTGTATTCGTAAAAAGGGAAAACGATTTCCCCAAAAAAGATGCTTCTGTTCTTCGGTACTTGAGAATGCACGTTGCACTTGCCGAACGTGCACACACACTCATATATATATATATATATATATATATATATATATATATATATATATATATATATATATATATATATATATATATATATATATATATATATATATATATATATATATATATATATATATATATATATATATATATATATATATATATATATATATATATATATATATATATATATATATATATATATATATATATATATATATATATATATATATATATATATATATATATATATATATATATATATATATATGTATCTCCTTTGGTGGGTAAAGGCTAGATGCCTACTAATTTCTATCAGAGTTGGAGGAATATTGGAATCATGGTCATTTAATGGCCGACATGTCCAAACATAGAAAATAGATAAAAGGATTGTGTTCCAGAATTTACCAGTAGAGAAAATGATAAAATGAGCATAAAGGGGAAGTTTAGGGTCAGAGAGTTGAACAGAGAAAGGATGAGACTGTTTAGAAAGGTATGTTGCACGAACCCTTCGTAGTAGAGGAGATATGGGACGTGAGAGTTCAGAAGAGCAGTGTCCATTGTAGCAGTGTTAGAATACAGAAAGTGACCAACAATTCGACGGGAAGAATGAGATTGGAGAGAATTAATGAGAGCGAAACAGTTGATAAGAAGAAAAGCCTTCGACTTCACCTCTTCAAGGAAAGCTGTATGAGTGAAATCCCCCAAGATGTGTGAGTTGTACGTACTCCATGCAGGGAAAACAACACCCTTATAAACATCAAGCAACTGAAGAGCAAGAGAGCAGCAGCAAGCAATTTCGTGAAGTAATTCACAAATTCGCTTCAGAACACCCAACCTCTTAGAAGCTTGTTTAGAAGGAGGGGTAATGTGATATTTGAAAGAAAAATCACGAGAAAAAGAAACACAGAAAATATTAAGGCAGATGAAGGTTTGATTTGTGCGTTTTCGAAGATGTCATAGTCGTATGGAAGGTTGTGTAGAAAAGAAAGATGGATAAATTGAGTTTTTTGAGGCATTGAAAATGACCATAATTTCTCTTCCCAATTTAAAATATGAGAAACTTCAAAGGTCAGATTATTTCGAAGGCTTTACATATGTCCAGCGCTACAGAGAAAGATTCACTAAAACGCCGAAGAATGAGGAATTAAGAGTCAGAGAGAAGGGAAAGATCACAAGTAGAGCACTCTTTAATATATATATATATATATATATATATATATATATATATATATATATATATATATATATATATATATATATATATATATATATATATATATATATATATATATATATATATATATATATATATATATATATATATATATATATAATATATATATGTATAAATAAAAAATATATATAATATATAATATATATAATAATATATATATATATATATATATATATATATATATATATATATATATATATATATATATATATATATATATATATATATATATATATATATATATATATATATATATATATATATATATATATATATATATGCATAATCCAATATTCCAATATGAGAAAGGATCATATAGGTAAATGTAGCAAATAATTTTTCAGTCTATTGTTTTCTTTCTTTTGTTTATAAATAGGTTTCCTATCCTCATTTTTAGCTCAAATGCCTTTCTCTAATATATATATATATATATATATATATATATATATATATATATATATATATATATATATATATATATATATATATATATATATATATATATATATATATATATATATATATATATATATATATATATATATATATATATATATATATATATATATATAGTGATTGACTCACGTGCTTGAGGGCGCCGGTTCGATCCCACTTGGGGATCCTAGGTATATACTACATAGAAAAGTTCCTCTCTCCGAATAGGGCAATGCCCGTGAGCTGTGAACTTTTTATTAATATATAATATATATATATATATATATATATATATATATATATATATATATATATATATATATATATATATATATATATATATATATATATATATATATATATATATATATATATATATATATATATATACCTCACTCCATCTGCATCTTTCTTAATTGCGTACTTTTTGTACTTTGATGTACTTCCTGATACTTTGTCCGACTGCGTATTTTTAGTGATTTTTTTTTACATTTGTAATAAAAGATTCCGTCTCGGAAGCATTTTAACTGTCTCTCTCTTATGTTAAGAAAACGAAATATGGAATATTTTACATGCATGGAATCAATCAGTATTAGAAATTAATATTTGTAATAATGTAATAATGTAAATAATTTAACGTTAAATAACAAAGGAAATTCCTGCAAATCTAGAGAAAGTTTAATAATAATAATATAAATAGTAATAATAATAATAATAATAATAATAATAATAATAATAATAATAATAATAATAATAATATAATATATATATATATATATATATATATATATATATATATATATATATATATATATATATATAATATATATATATATATATATATATATATATATATATATATATATATATATATTATATATATATATATATATATATATATATATATCAGAGGTGGGCATAAGTGCAAATGAAAGTGCAAAAGCGCAATTTGTGCCTTTAAGAAAAATTTGCGCTTTTGCGCTTTGAGCGAAAATTCGAAAATGTGCGCTTTTGCATTTTGCGCTTAACAGCTTTTATAAGTGCGCAAAAGCGCAAATTTGCACTTTTGCGAAAGTTTTTTGAAATTAGCTCTTACCAATTTGCGTTTCGTCATTTTTCTTTAAAAAAAACAATTTTGGGCTTATATTTCAGTTTCTTATTTAATCAGCCAAATTTTATTACTCTTTCTGCTAATTAAAAGTTAATACTTAAACTAGGAATGCAGATATATAAAAAAAATATCGATATTTAAAAAATATCAAATTGTCCTCGATAATAAAAGATATATATATATATATATATATATATATATATATATATATATATATATATATATATATATATATATATATATATATATATATATATATATATATATATATATATATATATATATATATATATATATATATATATGGTTTATTGAATATTTTGTTTATTGGTTTATTAGAAAGTTTATTAATTAATAGGCAATTTCACTATAGGTTTTTCGTTGCTGATTATATATATATATATATATATATATATATATATATATATATATATATATATATATATATATATATATATATATATATATATATATATATATATATATTAATTAATAAAAAATAGTTATTATTATTATTATTATTATTATTATTATTATTATTATTATTATTATTATTATTATTATTATTATTATAGCCAATATAATAAGTTTACTGATTACTTGTCATTAGCGATTATACCTTTTTAGTATTTTTGTATTTAAATTGGAATAAAACAGATATGGATAAGTACTTAACGGGAAAAAGAATTGCAAACCGTGAAAGTCGTCGAAGTACAACCATAGTATAAGTATTTACTTAGTAGGATTAATAAATGTTATAATTTTCTGATTGAGTGATATGCACTTTTTGTGTATGCCTATTTTTTTTTTTTTTTTTTTAATAAACACCCTCATGAAGCAAATTGTATTTCTTTTAATCATTTAAAATCTAATTAAATCTTTTTTGTAGAAATATTATGTAAAATAATGCTTATTATTGAAATAAAATATTAATTATTTTTCTACGTCATTAGATTGCCCGACTTCAATAACAGATAGTTTTTGTTTTCATGACCAATCACGAATCAGGTTTCTTTGAAATTTAAACAGAAACAAAAATGTCAAAGAAAGCGTTGCCAAATTTCCAAATTTAATAACTTTATACCAGATAATAAGTTTCGTATTTCCCATTATCGATATATATATATATATATATATAATATATATATATATATATATATATTATATATATATATATATATATATATATATATATATATATATATATATATATATATATACAATTTTATTTTTTTTTTTTTTTTTTTAATTAATAAATCATCTTGATTTTTTTTTTATAATAAAAATAAAACCATTATAATTTTATTAGCATTATTATTATTATTATATATATATATATATATATATATATATATATATATATATATATATATATATATATATATATATATATATATATATAATAGTAATATAGGTACCAGGTTTTATGACGTCACTTATACGTCATATGTAGCAGAGTAGCTTTTCATACTTTTTGTTTGAAAGTAGGCGGAGCTAAGACTACAAAACATTTCAAGGTCACGAAAATCAGCAGATAAATTCCCTATATCTTTATCCTACTAAGTAAATACTTATACTATGGTACAACTCCTGAAATTGAGTGTGATGCTGCTGGTACTTCCCATGAAAAAAGCAGCCAAGATGACATGGAGCACCCATGGCCCCATCTTATCAAGTACTATGGGTCTGTCAAGACCAAGAAGGAGTTTACTAAGGGCAATAGATTGAATGCTCCCAATGTAAAAAAACCTTGAGCTTTGACTCTAAATCAACACATAGCTTGAAATCGCACTACTTGTTTGGAAGTAACTTTCACCGATACTTTTTATTTGAATTTAATTTCTTTTTAATTTTAAAATTCACCAATTAAATATTTCACATTTTATTTACATGACTAGTGAATTTAGTTTTGTAACTTTATTTAGAAACGTCGTTATTTGCACAAGGAACTTTGTGCTGCAATTCAAGGAGGGTCAAAGCGAGGTCGCAGCTGCTCAACAGACAATGAGACATCTAGCAAAAAGCGTCAGACCACCATTCTCCAGTCTATGTCTAATATATTCAAACAGAAAAGAGCTCTTGAGTTGCTTTACAAGTAAGTGTTTCATTTTAAGTACAAGTTAACTATAAGTGGTGTCACAACTAACAAGCTAAAAAAAATAACAGAATACAGTCCATACGAAAATTTTCTAATTTGAAATACCAAGTTTCATTTGTCAGTGATATCTTTTCTCATCTGAAAATATTTTTTGCTTTTAGATTTTTGCTACATGACATTGTGCCTATTCACATTGTGGAGTCTGAGTTCTTTGCCGAGTTCCTGTCCAACCTGAACTCTGATTTCCACCTCCCCTCCAGAAGAAAAGTAATGAGGGATCTTGATGTCATATGTAAAATAGGGAAGGCTGACTTAACCAACATTCTCAGGGAAGTCAGTTATGTGACCACAACTGCAGATAGCTGGACTGGACACAACAGGAGTTTTCTGGGCATGACAGTTCACTGGATTAATGCTAATACTTTAAAGAGAGAGAAGGCTGTCCTTGCCTGTAGAGAGTTATCTGTGTCTTAGACCAGCACAGTCCTAGCCAATAATATTACGGATATCCATCAACAATTTGGCATTCAGCATAAGGTAAGTAAAAATCAATATGAAATAATAACGTAATAATGAAAAAAATGTATAACTATAAATTAATAAGGAAACTACTAAATTAAAAAAAATTTATCTTCAGGTTGTCTGCATTACAACAGATAACGGTGCAAATTTATGTGCAGCCTTTCGGGTGGATGCTCATGCAGAAACGGGTGACGAAGAGGAAGAAGAGCAGGTACCGATTCCAGAGATAGTGGTTACGCCTAAAGAGATGGAGTAAATTTGTGACCCAGAGGTTCTGCTGACAAAACCTCTCCAACTAGAAAATCTGTTTGAAGAACATGATGCCCTTATCCTACCTAAACATCGCCATTGCATTTCCCACATATATAAACATCTTGGCTACTAGGGATGTTTCGAATGTTCCTCGCTGGTCCTCTTGTGCCAAGGATCCATTTAATAAGACACTTGCCAAAGCACAGGCATTGTGGAATGCTCAAAACAGGAAAACTACAACTGCTGCGAGAATCAAGAAGGAGTTGGGAACAAAGTTTATAACACCAAGTGTTACTCGCTGGAACTCCCTATACGATTCTATGAAAGACCTGTTTAAGAACCTTGATGGTAGCATGGCACAAATCAACAACATTTGTATGGAACAAAAGCCTTGTCTTCCAATATTTAATAAAACTGACAAGGAGGTAATTGCCGAGTACATCGAAATAATTACGCCTATTGCTGTTAGGCTGCATATGTTGCAGGATGAGATGAATGCGTACGCGGGGGTTCTATTGCCTAACCTCTTCCTCCTCAAGGACAAACTCGTGGAATTGCAACGAGAGGTGAAAAACTTAACTATGCCAAAAGCTTAGTCAACTACTTACTAAAGCAGCCAAAGCCAAACAAAGGGAAAGAAAAGGGATTTGAACCGAGGTTCAGCAGGATTTTTGATGATTGTGATTTGCTTATGGCAACAGCTCTGCACCCTCACTTCAAACTCGGAGTGGTACATAGGTTAAATGAGGGGAAGTATCCAGCTGTCAAGACGAGGATATTGGAGGAAATAATGTGTAATATTGCATCGAATTTTACTCCTCCACATCAAGGCACTGAAGGTGATGGGACTGAATCTGAAATGGCCCATTTAAGGTGAGCTATTTTTATAATTTAGAACAAACTTTAAGCATCTCTTGTACTATATATATATATATATATATATATATATATATATATATATATATATATATATATATATATATATATATATATATATATATATATATATATATATATATATATATTATATATATATATATATATATATATATATATATATATATATATATATATATATATATATATATATATATTATATATATATATATAATATATATA
>SEYY01021816.1:5000-22500 GCA_009176605.1 Armadillidium nasatum
TTTTATTTTATTTTATTTTATTTTATTTTTAAATGACATCATCATGTTATGCATACAACTCTCTCTCTCTTTCTACACACACACACACACACACACACACACACACACACACACACACACACACACACACACACATACACACACTCATGCACGCACGCACGCACACACACACACCACACACACACACACACACACTCACGCACGCACGCACGCACGCACACACACACACATACACACACACACACACACACATATATATATATATATATATATATATATATATATATATATATATATATATATATATATATATATATATATATATTAGTATACTTGGCACTTTCGACATCCAAATAGAGAGATTTTTCCTTTGATTGCAATTGCAAATCTAGTTTGAACAAGTCGACCTCACGCTCTTTCTTGAGGTAATTATATGAAAAGTTACAACCTCAGGCTCTTTCCTGACCCCTATTTGGAGGAACAACCCACCCCCGGAGGACAGGTAGAGATTGCGCTTGCGGCTCCTCACGTATGCGCTAGGGGCAACACAAGTATCCACTCGTAAGGATAAGTACTCTCGGTGTAGTAGGGGTGAGTAGGTTCCGAGAGTGCAATCCCCAGTCTGATCCCAGCGTAGTTTCTTGTGTCGCCCCTAGCTCATACGCGAGGGGCCTTGAGCGAGAACTCTACTTGTCCTTTCCGCGCATAGTGTCGTCCCAATCGTTAATGTTGCAAATCCAGGCTCTTTCGTGAAGAGTAATGTTGCAGTGTTGCATGAAAATGTTGCTAAATGAGGTTCTTTCATGGGAGTAAATGTTGCTGGTTCAAAGCCTTAATGCTTTGTAGTGCAGTTTGTATAGAGTTGTGTTGAATGGAACATAATATTAAAAAAGGTAGGAAATTATCTTAGTAAAACTGATTTCTCATGTTAGATCGTGAAGTCTTTACATGTATTACTAGGGGAGGATTAAATAAATTTTGGTTTCTGTTGTTTAAAGTGCATTTTATTTAGGTTGTGTTTTAATGTAAAATTAGTATGCTGAATAAATTTACGTTTAATGACTGCATTGATGATTGTTCAGTTTTATGTTATGCATAAATATACTTTTTTCCGTACAGTTTTTCTTATTGTATGTCTGTGGTTATATACTATATGTTTACAAGGGTTCATAATAAGTTCTACTCTCATGAATTATTGTGACGTCATCCTCCTCTCGGTCAATTAGATGATTCCATCATCCTCTCAACCAATCAGATTACTTACAAATGGTAAATAATTATTTTAGAGGCCTGCTTTAATATATGTGAGTTTAAGAATTTAGGTAATTGTTAAGGTTTTTAGTGAAAGAAAAGATTATTGAGTTAATAATGTAATTCTTGTTTTATATATGAGATCAACAAAATTTGATTTCATTTATAGACTTCTATATCTAAATGTGTTTTCTTTGCATATGTAACTGCCTAAGAACAGGTATTTGACTGAATATAATTAACATGTTATGAAAAGTAATGTAGGAAATTATGCAATTATGATAATTTATTATCCTTACAAATCCCTAACCTCTGTATATAACAAAGTAAGAACCATCTCTATGAAAAATCATTTTGAACATAGTTAGAATATGTATGAATAATAAAAATATATGTAAATTAGAGTTCATATAGGAAATATTAATTTATTATTCGAGTTTGGGTTATGAATTATGAAAAAAAATACGAGGTATATACCGTGATGCTCAGTGTAAATGAAAAGTTGTGTATAAGCAATTAGTTCCTTATAAAATGTCTTAGAGAAATTGCGTTTTGAGTTTGTTCATTCGTTACATGTTGGACAATGTGTGATGTATTAAAGCATATATTGAAGAGCATAAAATGTACACAAAGTTATGCGAGTTGTGTTAGAGGGATCGAGACGGGACTTTTTATTATATTAAAGTGTTAAAGACAAATGATTTGATGTGGGTTAAGGAATATGTTGAAGAACATGGTGCAAAAATATAAACAAAAGTTCTGAAAATTATATGCCAAAGAGATTTCTGTTTGCCTTTGGTCATGAATGACTTAATGTTAAATTTAAATTAAATATAGAGATAAATATTATACGAATAAGAGTTTAGGGTTAGAAATGTATGAGTTATAGAGATGTCGGCATGTCTTTGGTCATGCTTTAGTGGTAAAATTAAGTTAAATAGAGAGATTTAAGTTATATATTAATGAGATGTAAGGTGAAAAATATTTGTAAGTATAATAAAATATAAGTTTAAGAGATAACGGTATGTCTTTGAAAATGCCTTAACGGAAAAAAGTTTAATGAGCTATAGTGAATTAAAATGCATGTTGAAAAATTTGGATAAAAATGTATGTAACGTTGTTTAAATTGTATGTTAGAGAGGTAATGACATATGTTTGGTCATGTCGAAGTGTTAAAAGTCAGGTAGTATATGGATATTAAGGTAGATGCTGGAGGGATTAGGGAATGAAATGTAAGTAAAGTTGTATAAATTGTGTGCTAGATAGATGTCGACATGTCTTTGATCATTCCTAAGTGTTAAAAGTTGGATAGAATTTTGAGTTTTAAAATACAAGTTGTGGGGCTTAGGGTGAGAAATGTATATGACTGTTCAATTAATTATATGTGTTATACGAATGAAGGCCTGTTTTTAATCATGTCTTTGTGATAAATTATAGTTGGATATAGAGATTTAAGATGTATTTTCTTTGAGTTTAGGTTGGATATAATTGTAAATTTCTGTAATTTGTATGCTAGATAGATGATAGCAAGGCTTTGTTCATGCCTTAGTGATAAATTAGATTAACCCTGGAGATTCAAATTAAATGTTAAATAGTTTTGAAGCAAATGATGAAAGTAAAATTCTATAACTTGTATGTCAGATAAATACTGGCATGACTTTGTTCGTGCCTTAGTGTTAAAAGTTAGGTTAAGTATGTAGATTTAAGGGGTTATACTGAGAAATTTAGAGTAGAAACATATACAATGTCTTTGATAAGTGTTGAAGAAATGTTTGAATGTAGCGAGAAAGTATGAACATAGTATAAGTATTACTTAGTAGGATTAAGATATAGGAAATTTGTTTGCAGATTTTCATGACCTTGAAAAATGTTGTAGCTTTAGCTCCGCCTACTTTCCTGCAAAAATTATTATTTATATCACTGATACATATGACGTATAAGTGACGTCATAAAACCTATTGCCTCTTATTACTATTATATATATATATATATAATATATATATATATATATATATATATATATATATATATATATATATATATATATATATATATATATATATATATATCGAAAATGGGAAATTCGAAACATAATCTGGTACAAAGTTATTAAATTTGGCACCACTGTCCTGGCGGTTTTTATTTATTTAAAAATGACAAAGAAACCTGATTCCTTATTGGTCATGAAAACAAAAACTATCTGTTATTTGAGTCGGGCTACCTAATGACGTAAAAAAATAATTAATATTTTATTTCAATAATAAGCTTTATTTTACATGTTATTTCTGCAAAAAAGATTTAATTAGATTTTAAATGATTAAAAGAAATACAATTTGCTTCATGAGGGTGTTTATTAAAAAAAAAAAAAAATAGGCATACTTCAAAAGTGCATCACTGTCAATCAGAAAATTATAACATTTATTAATCCTACTAAGTAATACTTATACTATGGTATGAATGAATTGTAAATAAAAACCTTCAGTTTGTGTTAGGGAAATATTTTTTAAGACAAACAGAACTAAAAGAGTTGAGGTTAAAGTCTGAAAAGAGTGTGATGTGTTTGTTAGAAGTAATATACATGAATTTTGTTTTGATTTTTTATGTATAAAGTGTCTGTAATGGTAAAATTTAAAATTAATTGCAATTACTTGGTTGCAAGTGCAGTGTATATGATTAAATGTATATATGTGATTGTTCTTGTTATGCGTAGTATATGTGATCGTAAATGTGTGTACTTGTATGCGAACATTTGTTTTTGCTTATATGTATATGTTTGTTGTCATGCGTTGCGTATGTATTTAACTGTGTGTGTGTATGTTTGTTTATGCATGTGTGAGATAAGGAATGTACATGTATACATACATGTTTTAGCGCATCAGTTTTTTTCAACCCTAAAATTTTAAAGAAATAAACATAAATAACTAATTTTAAAAAAAAAATTAGGTTTAATAAAAAGTGAAAAATTTAAATATAACATTAAAATCTAGAAAAATATTGGAAAACCTAAATGAAATTAAAAAATAAAAAATATTCGAATTGAAACTTTAAAATTTAAAATAAAACCTGAAATCGCAAGCAAAACAAATCAAAAACATAAAATTAATGAAACCAAATAAAACTAAACGAACTAAAAACATAAAATTCATGAGACCTAAATAAAACTTGAAATGAAAATTGAAAAATAAATTACCTACAACACGAAGTAAGAATTACTTAAAGACGATGACCTAGATAGACCTAAAACTACAGTTATGAAATCAGGTTAGAAAAAGAATACAACATTGAAAAGAATAAAGATTACAAGAGTTGTTATTTATACAATGAATTATTTAGTAAATGAAGCAATGAGTTGTTATATTAACTTGTAAATCAACGTCACATGTATAAAGAATATTCAATTAATGTTGTCGCATGTTAATAATATGTAATTTTATGAAATTAAGTGACTTATGGGTATGATGTCATAGAATAGAACTACATTAATGAAAAATAGTTTCAGAAAAGTTAGCAAGTGCTTATAATTAAATATTATGTATTATTGTAAATTATGAATGAACGGAGAGTGAAGGATTGGCATTTAAAATGGTGAAGGTAGTAGCTCGTGAAATGGCTGAAGGACTGGATATGTGAAAATGCAAAGGTTGGGAAGTTCAAAAGGTAAGGTATAGGGAAATTGAAACGTAAAAGGTTTGTTGCATGAAAGTAAAAATGTTTGGTTGTACAAAATGGAATGTATGGGGATCTTAAAATGGTTAAAGTTAGGGTTCGTAAAGCAGAAAAAAGTTTTTTGAGTAAAATGGTAAAGGTTAAGAACTTTAAGAAAAAGAAAAGTTAAGGGAAAGATAAGAAATGTTGAGAGGATATATGTTTATGTTAGTATATCTGAGTCAGTGTATGGATATGTATGTATGTAGGGGATGACTGAGCCTTTATAGGCTTTACATATTTTAATGTTTTACTGCATAAAATAAGGTAAAACGTTAAAAAATTATAAAAATTTACAAAATAAAAAAAAATTTAAAACTTACAGAATAAAAATGAAAAACAATGAAAATTTAAAATGATTTTTAAAACATAAATTGACAAATTAAATTAAGTAAAATAAAATTAAAAATTATGGTACAAGTTGAATATAAACAAAAAAGTTGTTTGCAATTGCAGTTAAAGCTGTAAACGAGACATTTTATTTTTTGAAAAAGCTCACTGGCTGTTCGGGTTTTAGATGAGAAAAAAAAAAAAAAAAAAAAAAAAACCCAAAAAAAGTGAGCTTTATTTTGAAAAAGGTTTTTTTTTTTTTTTTTTTTTTTTTTTTTTTTGTTAACCCTGATATCTTGCATGAACTTTAATGTATATAGTGAGTTAAAAAAATTTATAAACAAAGTAGGAAAAGAAAATAATTCATTATTGTAGTTATAGCATTGTGAAGTTTATGGGTGTTGGTTTAGAATATATTAAATATTATGAAATTATAATATATGCATAGTGAAGTAAAATGTAGGCAAATAAAATAATTCATTATTGTAGTTATAGCATTGTGAAGATTACGGGTGTTAGTTTAGAATATATTAAATAATATGGAATAATAATATATGCATAGTGAAATAAAATGTAAATGGAAAGAATGTAAGGTGGTTTAAAATGGAATAAATAAATGTTGGGGGAAATAAAATTTTGGAAATTTGCAAAATTGATATATATATATATATATATATATATATATATATATATATATATATATATATATATATATATATATATATATATATATATATATATATATATATATATATATATATATATTGACTTAAAAAGATAATTCTACTCTTACATTAGAAAGTAATAGCTTAGTGGTAACGTAATGGATTTCCATTCACAAGGTTGAGCGTTCGAATCCTTCTCCGGAATAATAAATATGGAATAATAATATATGCATAGTGAAATAAAATGTAAATGGAAAGAATGTAAGGTGGTTTAAAATGGAATAAATAAATGTTGGGGGAAATAAAATTTTGGAAATTTGCAAAATTGATATATATATATATATATATATATATATATATATATATATATATATATATATATATATATATATATATATATATATATATATATATATATATATATATATATATATATATATATATATAATATATGACTTAAAAAGATAATTCTACTCTTACATTAGAAAGTAATAGCTTAGTGGTAACGTAATGGATTTCCATTCACAAGGTTGAGCGTTCGAATCCTTCTCCGGCCAAATTTGAAATCTGTTTTTTTGATGATTATTTATATTTGAAATGTATAATATGCATTTATCAAATAAGTATTTGAAGCTTTAGGCTATAGATGACTGTGATAAATATGAAACCGTGTGATGTTCTCTATAACAAAGAGAAAGGCTTTCTGCCTCCTGGCACTCAAAGGTGGAAGGGACTGTTGCGCCACGTTCCTCCTTCCATATCAAGGAAACCCGCCCAGAAGGAGCAGGGGAAGAGCTGTGAGTGGGGGATTGGGTGAGAGGAATCCTCTAAAAGGAGGTAAATAAGGTATAGAACATCCAATCAGGCTTATGAATCAGTTTGGGAGGGTAGGTGAGGTAGTACCTCCCAAAGACACCCAAAACTAGGAAGCTACGTTACCAAAATAATCTCTAGGAAGAAGAAAGATTGTAAATGCTCAAAATAGGGTCATTAAAGAGGCTGAGATAAATAAGGTTCCTGGCTACGCCATCAGCCCCTGAGGGGGGATAGAAAATGTAATAGAGGATGATCATACCTCTTTGAGATGTTGTTGGACCCTCAAAACACGGCCAGGAAAAAAGTTGGAAAATAGGGTGCTGTGGCAACGCCACCTCCTCCGAAGAAGGGGGTAGAAGGAGAAGTGAAGATGTATATCCCTCCATATGGGGTTGAACTCATAAAGTGGTCAGGAAAGTAGCTGAAAAAATGGGTTGCTGTAGCAACGCCCCATAATAGAAGATACACCCTCGGGGGGAGTTGTTATGCCTCCAAAAAGGGGTCAGGAAAGAGTAGGGTTGAAGCATTGCAGAAAATAGCCTCACGAAAGGGCGTGAGGTCTGTCTGTTTGAGCTAGATTTGCAATTGCAATCAAAGACCGACATACCCATTTGGCTGCCGAAAGTGCCATATATATATATATATATATATATATATATATATATATATATATATATATATATATATATATATATATATATATATATATATATATATATATATATATATATATATATATATATATATATATATATATATATATTATTAATTAGATTAAAATCTAAATCATTTTTATATCGTGGCATATCGGTTGAGTGTTTGACTTACGTTCTTGAAGACGCCGGTTCGATCCCACATGCGGATCCTAGGTTGAAACTACCTAGAAAAGTTCCCCTTCTTGAATAGGTCAATGCCTGTGAGGTGTGAACTACATTATTTAAAAAAAAATTATAATTTGAGAGAATAATTTATTATTTTATCTCTTTCTAGTGAATAACTCTTTCTTGTAGGTTTCATATATGACGGAGGAGGGCGGTCAGATTATTTAATACTATACTATATACTATATACAGATATTTATACTATGGTCAGATGCAGAAGGTTGTAAACTTGCGTCAATGTTGTAAAAATTGAGATATGTGCGTTGAAGGATGGATATATCAATCATTAACCTATTTTAGACGAAGATTTTACTGTTCAGCTGATCTGTGCTGGTCAGTGATAGTTTTAATTTTTTGATTCCTTTATTCTTTTGCTTTTGAATAACAAATTTTCAACTTATCTTTTTATCATTTAATTAAACTCCTTTATTTTCGTCCCCCAAATATATAACCAGCTCTATTTATTTTCTCACATTCGACAGGAGCAAATGGCGGTGCGTTTGTGTAATAATATATATGACCTAAATTTTTAATTCAAAAGAGGAAGCATTTCCTGTATATATTTAAACAATAAAAGAAAAAGTATTTTAGTTTACATTGCAAAAACAAATTTTAATTTCGATCCGGTTCTGTAGTGTAAGAGCGAGTAAATCTTTTTTTTTTTTTTTTTTTTATTTTCTCTAAACATTTTATACTTTTCAACTAATACTTTCTTCAATTTTTGTGCATTTTCTTTTAGTCTATTCGCAAAGGTTGCTTATCTGTCCAAGCAAAAACCAAATCTTAAATGAATTTTGAAAAGCTCAAAGGAAAAGTAGCAGAATTTTATCTTTACATTCAGAACTGGACGAAATAGAGAATTTTTCTGTAAACTTCATTCTTCGTACAGGAGTTATATAATTTATGGATAGTGAATAAAATATATTTCCTTAATTATGTTTTAAATCTGGAGTATATTTACAGGAGGTTAATATACTATTTCGTTGACCAATTACAATAAACACAAGAAAAACTTCCAGACTGGGATTCAATAAAAATTTTTTTTTTTTTGCCAGTCCGATTATTTTAAAATTGTTCGACTCCTACTCTGTTATTTTTATATTATATTGCTCTGATGTCTCCAGATTCGTTTATTTTCACTTATAAATACAATTATTAAAAATATTTTACCATAAAAATATTTCTTCCGATTATGGTTAGGAGTCCTGTTTTCTCCAAAGATTTTTTTTTTTTTGCTCTTCGAACCCACGTCGTCATAGCTTCTGATACCCAATCCTTTCTTTATTTTATCTTCTATGAATTCTATCTTATTTAAATCTCGAATCTATCGAATATGAAATTTAAAATAATTGAAAAAAATGTTTGCACATTTGTTTCCTTCGCTTGACAAAGTAGACAAAGTATTATTGCTTCATAAAAGACAGGTATAAAGCACCTGTATTGTTTAAGTTAACTTTAAAATACATATACACAATATAGATACAAATGCATAATGTTATTAATAAAATTTTCGAGTACTTTTCAAGTATATTTCTACCTATAAGATAATAAATCAAATTCTGAAATTTAAAATAAAAATGTCAAAATCATTTTTAGTCACTAATTTTGTAATATCGATATCGGCAGTTGGCCAATTTGCTTATCGGTGCATCCCTCCAAATATATATATATATATATATATATATATATATATATATATATATATATATATATATATATATATATATATATATATATATATATATATATATATATATATATATATATATATATATGTGTGTGTGTGTGTGTCACTTTTTCAGTCTCACTAATTTCTTTATGGACGTCGAACTGCGAACTATTTGATTCACTTTTCTATACTTTCTCTATTACAATGGACACTGTTCTTATTCTGTAAACTCGAATCGCATACCTAATTCTTTGAGAGAGCTCCACTACAGTCTTTCCATTATTTCTATCCAGGTCTCTGACCCCAGGCAACCTCCATACTTAATTTTTTTTTTATTTCTTCAAATGAAAAAAAGACCAGAGGTGTACATGAATTCCACCAGGATTGGGAAAAGCCAATTGAGTTTTCAATTAATCGAAGCTTCAAAGGCAAATATTAGTTCAGGGTTCGAATACCCAATAACCGACTTGAAATTATAAAATTTCACTTGAGAGTTTATGTTGTTTTATTAAGCCGTTTTCCCAGCAATCTGCTATTTGAATTTGAGTGTAATGCCTGGCACAAAGAAAGGGACAGTGAAAAGCAGAATCGTCCGTTCCAGAATGGACACAAGAGATGAAGTGGCAGCTAGGAGGTCATAATTAAAAATTAGGAAATGCGTTGAGAATAATACACAACCCTTGAGAATATCCCAGTTAATAGGTTTAAAGAACTAACAGTGGATGTATAAAACAGCTACTTAACAACTATAAAAAAAACTAAATATGAGAGAAGAAGTGGTACCTAAAGTGAAATTTAAAAATCAAACCTTTGGACCAGACTTACCGAAATTTTTCGTATGATTAGCCCCGCCCCTTCTCCTTGAACCAGCTCAATTTCGAGCGCAGCATATAGTGTCATGTCGACATTTAATTTGATTATGGAATAGATTTTTCCTTAGCTCTATTGAATTCTATATAGGCTTGTGACAGTTTTCCACATCCATAGGATATATATATATATATATATATATATATATATATATATATATATATATATATATATATATATATATATATATATATATATATATATATATATATATATATATATATATATAGAGAGAGAGAGAGAGAGAGAGAGAGAGAGAGAGAGAGAGAGAGAGAGAGAGAGAGAGAGATAGGGGAAGACCGAGGGGAAGTTGGATGAGTAATGTCAGGGAGCTGTTAAGGGATAGAGGAAAGAATTGGGAGGAGGGTGTGCGGTTGACAGAGGATAGGAATGAATGGAAAAGATTGGTGAAGGGGTGAGTATTTGGATGGATGTGGCCTGCGATAGATACCACCCCACGATTGTGGGAAAGGTTATAAGTTAAAAAAAAAAAAAAAAAAAAAAAAAATATATATATATATATATATATATATATATATATATATATATATATATATATATATATATATATATATATATATATATATATATATATATATATATATATATATATATATATATATATATATATATATATATATAATATATATTTTTTATTTTTTTTTTTTTTTTTTTTTTTTTTATGTTTTTCTTTTTATTTTAATATGCGGAAATTTTATTTTTTTTTTTTTGCATAAGAAGTAAGAATTATATTTACTTATATATATATATATATATATATATATATATATATATATATATATATATATATATATATATATATATATATATAATATATATATATATATATATATATATATATATATATATATCAAGAGTCCAGGAGTCCAGGACTAGTAGTTAGGGACTCGGCGAACTCTACTTTTTTTTTATTTTTTATTTTTTTTAGACAAATTCCGAAAATAATCTGAATTTGGATTTTTTTTTTAAATTTTAATTTGCAATTTATTTTCCTTCCATTATCGGAAATTCAGTTCATTAACCAATATATATATATATATATATATATATATATATATATATATATATATATATATATATATATATATATATATATATATATATATATATATATATATATTATTGCTTTACCATTGGAACAAATTACAGGATTTTTCACTTGTCCCGCTTAAATATTGAGGTCCCTTATTTTGGATATTCCTGTGTACAATACCAGCTGGTAACTGACCAAAAATCCTATAGCTATATTATTTAATGATATATATATAATTATATATATATAATATATATAAATTAAATATATATATAATTTTATATATAATATATATATATATATATATTATTTAATGCTATCTTTCCACACTGACCTATTTTTTTTTTTTTTTTTTTTTTTTTTTTTGTAGTGGTATTTTAATTGATTTACATTTGCATATGGCGGAGTATGTTTGGTTTCTCCTTTAACTATCCGTAGAAAGAACGCTTTGACTCTGGGGTGTCTGCTGAAAAGATTTAGGCGAGAAGGTAATCGACGAAGGGGGTGAGCAGGTTTACTTTTTAAACTAATCCTGTTTGCCCCAAAATACGTGATATATAGTGGTTGCTGTAATAATCAGCCTACAGTTATTGTTGATCATAGAGAAACTCTTGTTTTCCTATCAGTTTGATTATTTTTATTGTTCTGGAATCTCATGTCATTAGCTGAGATAACAAAGGATTGGATGTGTGTGATTGTTACATTTGTGTACAAGGTGGTATTTGATATGTTCAAGGATTTTGATAGAGTATAGCATGCACCACTGCTTTTTTAAGCAATTCTACTTTCGAGTTTACTCCTTCACTTTGTTCACTCACGTCTAGCATTCTTTCAAATCCGTTCATATTAGTACTTGTTGATGGTGAGACTTCTTCATTCCCGGTTAAAAGTGGTGCTCATTAGGATTTTGTTTACTGTAAACTCTTTTTTTTAAATTTTGATTAACACTCTTCTCAGATCTTAGTTGTTCATCTAACCTAACCATTTCCCATGCCGACGACACTCTATTCTTCTACCCACTTCAAATCTTCCTTCTATCTTGTAGCTAAAGTTGTCATTCGACTTCAGTTTTCCTATTTTATTCATGCTAATATGAATAGGAATCCTAGGTTGGGTTGTCTCATTTTAACTCATTTAGCTGTTCTCAAGGCTCTTTCTTGGTCTCATCCTGAACAAAAAAATTATGTCTTGGAAAATCAATGTTCTTAAATATGCTTTTTAAACTTGACATTTTGAAGGACAATAAATTTTAGTACAGTTTTTTATTCTCTATTTTATTTATTTTGCATTTTGGTATAAATTGGAACAAATGACATAAACCTACGTTGCTTTTTCGGGGAAAACTTAAAGGGGGCCAATGCCAGTGTCCATCAATATTCGGGACAGCCATCCTAAGTAGTTTTGAACTTTTAACCCTTCATCTTTTTCCTCCGCATCGTATGCCTTTTTATTTACGTATTAAGGATAAGATTCCTCTCACATAATCAATTAAGGGCATGTTACATATAGTTCCCAAGAAGAAGGTTTGAGAAATTGATATATAAACGGTAAAGTGATTGACTCACGTGCTTGAGGGCGCCGGTTCGATCCCACTTCGGGATCCTAGGTATATACTACCTAGAAAAGTTCCTCTCCTAGAATAGGGCAATGCCCGTGAGATGTGAACTTTTAGTAAAAAAAAAAAAAAAAAAAAAAAAAAAAATAAAATTATATATATATATTTATATATATATATATATATATATATATATATATATATATATATATATATATATATATATATATATATATATATATATATATATATATATATATATTAGTGATGGGACGATAAATATTTTTGACAATGAAATTGAAAAAGTATATTTTATAAATTTTTCATTTTCATTTATATATATATATATATATATATATAATATATATATATATATATATATAATATATATATATATATATATATATATATATATATATATATATATATATATATATATATATATTTTAAAAAAAATCCAAATAAGAAAAAGTATATTTTAAAACTTTTCAATAACAAAAATTGTTTACAAACTTATTTATGCTATTATGTTCATATTTAAATTAAGTTTACAATTTCATAATAACAAAAAATTAAATTAACTTTCCTTTAATCTGCATTCAAATGCGTAAATATATGTAATTTTAATACATAGTATAATATAGGATGTCCCACTCGCTCTCGGCCAGATATAGGTGTTTAGATATCAAAATAGTGGTGGTAAGTTGATAAACTTTGCAACGAGCAAACCTTGGTGTATGAAATTGTGATGATGTCACAGCAAGTGTTGGAAATGATTGCCATTAGCATCAAGGAATGCCTGCATACGCTTTCCATATTACCGAAAGTTGCCGCCAATATATTGGGAGTCACAGAGTCAATTGCTTGCATTAGAGTACGTGGCTCGTTGCTGTACACTTTCCCTTAGGAAGAAATGAGGTGTAATAAGGTCAGGTGACCTTTATAGCCATTGTTCCATGGAAATGACCCGATTTTCGAAGAAGGACTCAATTTCGTACATGCTGACGTTGGAAGTGAAAATAGCCAGTACGGAATTCATCGTCATCAAAATGATATATGAACTCGTTGAAGATGTTCGTATACATTTTATTAATATATGACCAGTACTTTAATATCTATAAGCGCATACCTGAGGTTGAGAGCGAGTGGGATACTCTGTAATATCTTCAGAACATTGATTTTGAAAATTATTAATATGAGAAAACATGGACAGACATACAAAATTCTATTACTTTAAATTTAGAGCTTTTAAATTGTGATTCAGAAAGAATCTTTTCTTTAATTTCTGAGGTAATTCGTTTTAGTCTTGTAGAGTATATTTGGCCCCCACTACTTAATATCCTTTCACTCTCAATAGAAGGTTTTAACAGAAAGATATTTATAAGCCAATATAAATAAATTAATCGGCATGATGACGATTAATCGTTCAATCACTAATATACTCTCTCTCTGTATATATATATATATATATATATATATATATATATATATATATATATATATATATATATATATATATATATATATATATATATATATATATATATATATATATATATATATATATATATATATATAATATATATATTCTTTTCCAAAACAAAATTGATAAGAATGATATGTTATTAATTGAAAGAATGATATTATTTTACATTGTTTTTATTGTTTGAACCTCCCGAAAGAGTCTCGGAAACTTTCAAGGATTTGACGACCATGGTTTGAGATCACTCTTAAATTGACACCTTAGTTAAATTATCGGTGATTGTTCTATGCAATTATATATATATATATATATATATATATATATATATATATATATATATATATATATATATATATATATATATATATATATATATATATATATATATATATATATATAGGCGCAAGTTTACTTGAGGGAACTCTCTCTGAAACTCTACAAATTTGAAATAATGGGAAATACCCCAAATTGTCGACAGGAAAAGTAGTCGACAATATCATCATCACTCACGGGTCGGGGGGTATGGGGGGCAGAGCCCCCCGTAGATAAATGCTGGGTATAACACCAAATTTAAGTTTGTTAGTTCATCAATTGTCGTAAAAAATCATTTTTTTAAAAATCTTACTTTGAACCACAGTAAAAATTTTGTGGATCCTCAAACTGGAACTTACACTCAAAATATAGTCTACATGGAGTGTACTTAAATACAAAAATTTAATATATATATATATATATATATATTATATATATATATATATATATATATATATATATATATATATATATATATATATATTATATATATATATATATATATAATATATAATTTATTTTTTTTTTTTTTTTTCATTTTTACTTTCGAGCGCTGAAAAAAAGTTCCCTCAAGTAAACTTGAACATATATATATATATATATATATATATATATATATATATATATAATATATATATATATATATATATATATATATATATATATATATATATATATATATATAATATTAGGGATGGAGTGAAGTATCGGTATCGGTATCGGCAAGTATCGGCATATTTTCCGATACCGGTATCGGTATCGGTATCGACCTTTTCAGTATCGGTATCGGTATCGGCAAAATTTTTGGATAAGAGTAAAGTATCGGTATCGGTATCGGTAGTAGTATCGGCAAGTATCGGCATATTTTTTCCGATACCGGTATCGGTATCTGGTAAGTTTTAGGTATCGGTATCGGTATCGGTAAAAATTTTGGTATCGCTCCATCCCTAATATATATATATATATATATATATATATATATATATATATATATATATATATATATATATATATATATATATATATATATATATATATATATATATATATATATATATATATATATATATATATATATATATATATATATATTATAGCATACTGAATATATTTAAATTAGAAGTAGTAAAAGACTCGCTGTATAGTGATAGATTTGTATGAAACTCAGCCCATATGCGTTTGGATTATCATAAATGGAAAAAAAAAGTTTTTAAATTTGAGGAGCAATGAAATTTTTTGGTCAACTTCTTTATTTTAATTTTAGATTTCAGTCTATTTTAATATTTATTCTATTTTCTAAAACTCTTGGCTAGTGTCATATTATTATTATTATTATTATTATTATTATTATTATTATTATTATTATTATTATTATTATTGCAGAATGGCAGACACCTTTAAAGCAAGCGATATTAGTATGAAAGTTCAAAAGAAACTTCTGAGCAAAATGTCAAATAAAAACATTGCAAAAAGCTTTGTGGATGATACGTACGCAAATATCCTCGACAACCTTTATAAAATTACAAAAGCTTATGTAAGTATAACATACGAGTATATATATATATATATATATATATATATATATATATATATATATATATATATATATATATATATATATATATATATATATATATATATATATATATATATATATATATATATATATATATATATATATATATATATATATATATATATATATATATATATATATATATATATATATATATATATATATATATATATATATATATATATATATATATATATATATATATATATATATATATATATATATATATATATATATATATATATATATATATATATATATATAGGGATGGGCCGGAGAGCAAATTTGCCGAATAACGAGATATCCAGTTTTTACTAGTCGGATAAATTGCCGGATTATAAAAATTTTAAATTATTTTAAATATTTTATATATTATTAATATTATTATATATATATATATATATATTATATATATATATATATATATATATATATATATATATATATATATATATATATATATATATATGGTAAATAATAAATAAACAGACAAACGCTGTGACGTAGGAAAGCACAGTTATGGCAACATATTCCCTAAATGCACAACAGAGGTGGTAGCACAGTCGTGGAAGGTCATGTAACAGCCAGGAAAGAATACGAGGTAAGGTACATTTGTTGGGATGTCCGAAAACGTACCTACAAGGTTACGCTTGTTTACATTGGTGAGCAACATAAATAATACATTGCAACATTGGCACACTGTAGAGGATCTGGCAGAATGGTGTCATGGAGGGAACTTCGTTACCCTGAATGTCCGTAGAGATCATACGCATGACAGTTGTGCATACGAGAGGACAGAATCATCTGGACTGTGACGACGATTGTACGCTTCACTATGCGGGAACAGTCTGACATGTTCTTCACATATGAATGAGCGAATGGGAATGGTCGTGTGGTAGCAACATTGTATCAGCAGTCTTATTCCAGTAGGCGACAACCCCATCCATCACACGACATTTGCGAGTTCCTTTAGAGATTAGGGAACAACTGCAAGCACTGAATCCCGACTTGGAGCCTCTCCGCGCTATACGTCCAAATACAAGAGAGTATGAGATTCTTCGGAACGTTGCAAGAGATCGCAGAGTCAGTTCCCGAACCTTTGCCCGGGGCCATGACATGTCTCAACGGACCATCTTGAACGTCCTGCGAGATGAGATACTCTTATCATTACCGACGTGTCCATTGTTTTATTCCAGTGGATTATGCCACTCCCCTTTCAGTTTTGTCAGAGGTTCCAACAACATCCATGTCTAAACGACAATTGTTGTTGGTTCTCTTTACAGATAAAGCATCATTTGACAGGGAGTGCGTAACGAATTTCCATAACACCAAC
>SEYY01021816.1:25000-31406 GCA_009176605.1 Armadillidium nasatum
TCCCACCACCATTGCGTCGCCTTCGTAGCAGATAGGGTGCCATGCTTTCGCATGAATTTTGTGTGAATATATTAAACCCCAAACTTGTCCCGGTGCCTCCTTTCCAGTCATGTCTGTTCTGTGGAACTATCTTTCATCATCTGTTTTTCCTGCTGCATTCAATCTTCCTCTCTTTAAGGCCTCCGTCTGCGTTCACCTGAGAGGTTTGCGGTAGGCAAGGATTGGGTGGGGTTTCTTTTATTTTATATTTCTGCCCCCTCTAGAAAAGGGCTCGGCCCGTGAACGGTAGCAAACTGTAAAAATATATATATATATATATATATATATATATATATATATATATATATATATATATATATATATATATATATATATATATATATATATATATATATATATATATATATATATATATATATTTAAAAGTGCATTGATCACCCGTAGGGTAAACTCGGTTTTACTCTTATTGTGAATTCCAAAACAGAAACGGTAAAGGTGATTTACATTGATATTAATATTCCAAGAAATAATTTGCTCGTTCCCTTAGGGCTTAGGGTACAGTCCTTGTCTGGGAGGGTCCACATAATAAAAAAGAAATAAACAAACAAACAATACCAATCTCTTCGAATTTATGTCAGATGAGAATATATACGTTTTAAAGATTTAAATTTATTATTTTTTTAAAAATCTTTAGTACACTGCAAAAATTGTCCTAACGAATCGTTTGGACAAATGGCAAAAATGTCACAAAAAAATTTTTTTTTCTTATTTTCTTGTTAGAAAATAAATCGGTGATGCGACTTTCTTATGCTTAACATGTCTTTTCTCTATTGAAAATTTTACTGTAACATCTTTGCCACTTGTCCCAACGATCCGTTAGGACAATTTTTGCAGTGATATAAAGAAAGTAAATTGATAGGAGAGTTCCTTAACACAGATGTTGCTAGAAAATTATTATGAAGAAAACTAACTTTAATTTGCCAATCCATAATTTTATATATATATATATATATATATATATATATATATATATATATATATATATATATATATATATATATATATATATATATATATATATATATATATATATATATATATATATATGTATGACCACTTGCGGCGAGGCTAATATGAGGGTAGTGCAAATACTAGTAACATAAATAACATAAAATCTCTCGATAATCTACCACAATACATCTATAGAAATGGAAAGAGTACTAGTATTTAGTAATATTAAATGAGACGAAGTCATCAGGGAAAAGTGCTCGCAGCCTTAGACCTAATCTCATCCAGAAGGTGAATGGTATTAGATTTACCACAGAAATAAACGCCAATTAGAAATGTCAATGTGACCCTTACTGTTGAATTAGTTTAGGAAAAAGAAATCCTATAATCAGTAAAGAGAAACATGAGCTACCTAGAAGCCATATATAGGTTAAGGAGAATCATGTTATATATATATATATATATATATATATATATATATATATATATATATATATATATATATATATATATATATATATATATATATATATATATATATATATATATATATATATATATATATATATATATTAGGGATGGAGTGAAGTATCGGTATCCGTATTGGTAAGTATCGGTATATTTTCAGGTATCGGGTATCGGTATCGGTAAAAATTTAGGTATATGAATGGATAAAGTATCGGTATCGGTGAGTATCGTTATATTTTCAGGTATCGGGTATCGGTACCGGTAAATTTTTAGGTATCGGTATCGGTGTCGGTAAAAATTTTGGTATCGCTCCATCCCTAAATATATATATATATATATATATATATATATATATATATATATATATATATATATATATATATATATATATATATATATATATATATATATATATATATATATATATATATATATATATATATATATATATATATATAATTTTATATAGAAAATGAAATATATTATCGATGTGTGTAGAACCTGGTAGGGTTTGAGCATACTCTGACCTGATGAGTAGATAATTTAAGAAAATGAAGAAATAATAATGCACAATAATAAATTGAAAAAATGTTTTTTTATACTGCATAGGGACCGACCTTGGTTGAAATTTTGCCGGTCGGGACCGAGGGATTGCTGGCTGGGATTGCCTAAAATTTGTAAAGATGTCAAAAGCACTGAAATTTTACGTTAAGAAAATTAGATATAATTTTATTCGAGGTTTATTTAATTATAAGGAATATATAGAATAGCCAGCATTCATTTAAATTAATGATTACATGCATTTTGTAAAAACAAAAATTCAGAAATTACAGATTTTGTATAATAAAAGTTCAATTTCAATACTGAGGACGATATGGAAATATGTCTATTGCAGTTTAATGAAGTAATTGTAATAGCTAATAGTACCAGTTTCATCATTAAAATACTGGTGACAGTAAATTAAGTTTTAAAGTAACGAAAATTTTAAAATTTTCAGGAACCTAAATCGTGGGATGTTGTCCTTGCGAACTCCGATGATTCAGAAGCCAGTACAGGCCTATGTCCGAATTTGACCGAGTCTGCTCTGCTTTAGTTGAATAAATATATGAAAATGAAAGAAATTAACATCAACGATGACTCTCTTACCTTCTGGAAGGCAAACAAAAATGATCTTCCAACATTAGCAACACTGGCAAGAGTATATTTGTGCCCACCAGCAAGCTCCAGCGCCAGTGAAAGAGAATTCAAAGTAGGGAAATCAATTAAAAAGATAGAATCAAAGTATTGCCAAAGAATGTAGAAATGTTATTGTTTTTAAAATACAATCTTAGAGCAGTGACAATATTCAACGTCACTGCCCTCTGTTGAACATTTCACTCCTCCAAATTCTAAAACTTTTGATATAAATGTTCAAGAAAATTCTGAAAGTGAATAATGATTTAAGTGAATGAATTATTTTCAAGAAAATTCTGAAAGTGAATAGTGATTTAAGTGAATGAATTGTTTGTTTCCTCTTTTATGTTTCATTCATTTTGCTACACCGAATATGTAACGAAGGAATAATGGAATTAAAATCTTAATTTTCTTATATTTTGTTTGATTTAATCTACCATTAATAGGTATAATTTGCAATTAACCCCGGCATGTAAATCCCGGTTTTCCCTGATTATTAGCCGGGTTTGGTCGGGGCCCCGGTCGGTCCATAATATTGGGACTATATTTGTATTTATTAATGTAGACTCTATCTGATACAAATATATAAGCATAATAATAATAATAATAATAAAAATAATAATAATGCGTAATATGTTATATGTCTCATCCGGTTATATATCAGAGAATAATAATAATAATAATAATAATAATAATAGTAATAATATTATTAATAATAATAATAATAATAATAATAATAATAATAATAATAATAATAATAATAATATAATAATAATATAAAATTGTGCAGATTACTTAATAGAAAAAAATAACTTTTTTTCCTCTTTTTGTTACATTGGTTATTTGAAATCAAATTTTCCATAAATAATTTTGTGTAAAAAAATGGAAAACATTTGATTAATAGTGAACGTAAAAACATAAATATTCGTACCCAGTAGCGATGACCAAATGTTCAAGTTTGCATTTTTGTAATTTTTTTTTTTTTTTTTTTTTTTTTTTTAAATAAAAGTTCACATCTCACGGGCATTGCCCTATTCTAGGAGAAAAACTTTTTTAGGTAGTATATACCTAGGATCCCCAAGTGGAATCGAACCGGCGCCCTCAAGCACGTGAGTTAATCACTCTACCGTTTGAGCCACGGTGTTCATTAATAAAGTTTGAAATTCTGTAAAATTTGGGCAGCGCAAAGGTGCGATGCGCTGCGGTGAGGTACACAATTTTTTTCATTTTACTGTGGTGAAGTGCGGCACACAATTTTATCGTTTTGCGGTGCAATACGGCATACAAATTCAGCGTCTTATTGTGCGGTGCTGGACATAGTTTCAGCGTTCTTCGGTGCTGCACAAAATTATAGTTCTTTGGATCGGTACAGTACACGATTATAATGTTCTTTGGTGATGTGCGGTGCGTTTTTTTATTTTTATTTTATTTTATTTTTTATTTTTATTTTTATTTTTATTTTTATTTTTTATTTGTTGTCACAAATGGATGACACGAAAAATGGAGTTCTCCACCAACTCTGGTTTGAAACAAGCTTGCATAATTTGGAAGTACAGTTATATGTATAAGTACGAGTGGTATTTAGTTTCAGTCATTCGATCAAATGATCTAACCTGTTTTAACCAACTTTTTTAAAACTTCTGCACACCTCAAAAAAATTTTTTTTTTTTTTCTAAATCAGGAAAGGTGGAAAACATTCATGTCGAGTTTGCCTTTAGAGGTCGACTTCGCGAGAAATTTGATTTATAATTACTACGCACCCGTACAGCTTTACTAATTCGCCCCTCCCTCAATTATAAAAATATAAGCAATTATCAGAACAGATTCCATATATTTTATGTCATCGCAAAAATTAGATAAAAACTTAATAATAATAATAATAATAATAATAATAATAATAAATAATAATAATAATAAAATAATAATAATAAAATAATAGTTATATATATTATTATTATTATTATTATTATTATTATTTATTATTATTATTATTATTATTATTATTATTATTATTATTATTATTATTATTATTTGAAAACTTTAGGAGAGTAGGAGACTAAAACGATAAAAAGCAAAAATATGAAAATTATCTTCAAAAATTTTCGAAGAACATAAACGACTATTGAAGAAGACATACATTAAATGTCTTCCGTATTCAGATATATATGAAAATTATGCAATAATACGACTGTATATATCTCTTCTTTATATTCACATGTACAGAAGAGTTATACAATATACGACCTTATATATATTTTCCGTATTCAGATTAGTGATGGATCGGAGGCCATTTTCTCCTTTTGCGGAGGGAATATAGAATTTTCGTCAAGTGCGGATGCGGATGCTGATGCGGAATTGAATTTTCGAAAGTGAGGATGCGAATGTGGAATTTTTTGATAGTGCGGATGTTAATTTTGATGAGGATGCGAATGCTTATGCCATCATATATATATATATATATATATATATATATATATATATATATATATATATATATATATATATATAGTATATATATTATTATTAATTATAATTTGGTATATGATACTGTGTATAGATATACACCTCAGAAGACGAATTTTAAATACAGTCCAATGAATTGTACGATCATTAGGAACAATATTATGTAAATATATAAAACTTATTTTTTGCACATATATGAATTTATTTAAAAAAAAAATAAAAAAAAATTAAAAAAATAAAAAAAAACAAAACTTTTTTTTTTTACTATTATTTTTATTAATGTTATTATATATTATATAACAATTAATTAATATTATAATATATATATATATATATATATATATATATATATATATATATATATATATATATATATATATATATATATATATATATATATATATATATATATATATATATACACAACACTCAAACCCTATATATACTTTTCAGACCGGAAACAAGAAAGAAGCAGAGAAGATCGTAAAAAATATTATCAAAATTGTCGTGAAAATAAACTTTTTATCAAGAAACGATCAATTTACAAACGAAGATCTTAAAGTTGGTCAAAAGGTTGTATCATATATATATATATATATATATATATATATATATATATATATATATATATATATATATATATATATATATATATATATATATATATATATATATATATATATATATATATACTATATATATAATATATATATATATATATATATATATATATATAATATGTATTAATATATATAGTATATAGTCTCTCTAATGACATTGACTAGAAAGTGTAAGATGTTTAAGGTAAGAAGGTTAATAACACTTGTTTTCATCCTCAAGAAAATATATATTGGTTGATGTACACTCTTGATAATATATGTAATGAGTACTCCATATAGTGATGAACTCACCACTTATAAAGTCCTTTCTTTAAAGTTGCCATTAAGGACTTTTCTTGACATTTTCACGTACTCTTTATTCTTACACTGAATCCATCGATATCCAAGCTCCCAAATAAGTTATAAAATTCTTTGATTTTGTTATTCAATATTAAATTATATTCAACCTCTGATGCTTTTAATATTTCAGTACATGCGGCTTAGCTTCCTTTCAGTTCCCATTTGAAAGAAATAGAAGAGATATTTTCGTATGATTGTATTAGTATGAATGTCGGTAATTTTTCTCTCTTTCGTTTTAATATATCATATAATCCTGTTCACTCTATCTTATGACGCTTATTGCTCTCCGTTTTTCCAGCCCCAATCATTTAAAACAATCTTTCTCTCTCTCTCTC
>SEYY01021818.1:10000-15000 GCA_009176605.1 Armadillidium nasatum
CTGCCATTTTTAGATGTACTTTTGATTCGAAAAGTTTTTATTTCTGACAATCGAGAAGAATTTGCTTTTAAAGTTTTTAGAAAGGATACACACATTGATAGTTATGTGCATTGGCTCTCTTGTCATGAGTCCCCCGTGAAATTTGGCATTTTAAAAGGTTTCTTTTTAAGAGCTTTTAGACTTTGTAGTCCGGAATATTTGGATGAGGAGATTGCACATATTAGAAAGATTTTTAAAACTCTTGGATATCCTTCTCAATTTATAGATAAAGCTTTGAAATCCACAAAAAGGAGATTGCGAAATATTAAAAAGCAAGATGGACTGGATTTGGTCTCTGGTAGAATTTTGAATTTTACCATTCATGACACACCTATTGATGACAATTCAAATGAGATTGAAAATGTAAATGAAAATATCGAGAGAGATTGTGAAGCGGAAAATCGTCTTAAGTTTGACGTTGCTGATAAGTTTATAGTGAACGTACCCACTGACACTACCAACATTAAGAAATTTTTACCAAGAGAGTTTTTGTTGGTGTCGAGTGTCCCAACGAATATTAAAAAGTTTTTTCATAGACAAAAAATCTCGATAAAAAAGGACGAACATAATGCAGGTGTTTATCAGGTCCCTTGCAAAGATTGCGATAGTGTTTATATTGGTGAGACGGTGGATTTTAAAAGAAGAAAATACCAACATAAATATTCGCTTCAAGTTGGAGATGAAAATTCTGCTTTACATAGGCATCGGATATCGAATAATCATAGAATTGGACTGGAAGAGATGAAGTTGCTTATAAAAGAAGATAATGTAAATAAAAGACAGTTTATAGAATCCTTTTTAATTAAAAATGTAAATAATTTTAATGTTCATAATAATAATGTTTTATTAGATGATTTTACGAATCATATTGTTAAAAAATTTTCAAAATTTTCAAGTTTTCTTAAAGGTCTTAACAATTTTATTTAAACTACCAACTAATTATTTTTATGCCTTTTTGTTTTAAAAAAAATCTTTTAATAATAAACTAGAGCCTGAAAGAGGAAGGGTGGCTATCCCTTCGAAAGCCTTGCTCCAATTTTAATTTTTGTTTTTATTTCCTGTGGGGTGTTTTACTGTCTAAAATTTTACACGGTTATAGTGTTTTATATATCTATATATATATATATATATATATATATATATATATTATATATATATATATATATATATATATATATATATATATATATATATATATATATATATATATATATATATATATATATATATATATATATATATATATATTTCTAATATTTCCTATGTTTCTCTTAAAATATTGTGTCTCCTTCTTTATGTTTTCCTTTGTTGTAAAACAACAATAAAGAGCTATAAACTATCCTTTCGCTTTTATGCAACTAAAATGGCGTTGCAGTTATTCTCTTGGCAAAAATTGCATTGTAAAGCTTGCCTGCCTCCGATTTGCTTCTTTAGTTTTTCCACTTTGAAGATCGTGAAACAACTCTTGTGAAGACTTTTTTTTTCTGCTGGATCATTATTTGAAGATCAATAAATTTCTTTTAATGTAGACTAGTTTCCTTTTAGGCGAATAGGGTGATATTTAGATTGGCATAATTAAGAATTTTTGAAGTTGGAAAATTATTTTGAAAATTGTATCTGTGTGCTATTAATACTAACTAACTAACTAACTAACTAACTAATTAACTAACTAACTAACTAACTAACTAACTAACTAACTAACTAACTATATATATATATATATATATATATATATATATATATATATATATATATATATATATATATATATATATATATATATATATATATATAATATATATATATATATATATATATATATATATATATATATATATATATATATATATATATATATATATATATATATATATATATATATAATATATATATATATATATATATATATATATATATATATATATATATAATATATATATATATATATATATATATATATATATATATATATATATAATATATATTATATAATATATATATATATATATATATATATATATATATATATATATATATATATATATATATATATATATATATATATATATATATATATATATATATATATATATATATATATATATATATATATATATATATATATATATATATATATATATATATATATATATATATATATATATATATATATATATATATATATATATATATATATATATATATATATATATATATATATATATATATATATATATATATATATATATATATATATATATAATATATATATATATATATATATATATATATATATATATATATATATTCGTCGAAAGTGGTTTAATATATTTTATTTATTTTCTTGATCTGATGAAATTGGTTAACAAAATTTGATTTTATAGAGTTAACTTAATACAGCAATGATTTATCGAACAACGAGAAGAAATGATTCAAAATTCAGTGCAATAAATCTTTCTGTGAGTAATAGGGTGCCGATATTTTTGCAATATTTTTATTTGAGGTTAGAGATTAATGGAACAAGAGTAAAAGGAAAATCTCTCGCAATGATTTCTAACTATACTTTAAAAATAATATTAGGTTCAGAAGATAAGAAAAAAAGCTTTCATTAGTAAGTCTTTTGACAAAAAAAAAAAATTATCCTAATAAATTTATTTCCAATCATGATGATTTTCATTCGCCAAAAGAAAACTCTTCTAAACTATTTTTAAATCTGTAATAAAGATAAAAAAAATACTGAGTGGAAAATTTGACTTCATTTCATCTATTTATTTTAAACGACCTCATTCAAATCGACTCAATTTTTTTTTTTTTTTTTTTTTTTTTTTTTGTAACAGCAATTTGAAGTCTGACAAAAGAATTGCAACAATTATAAGTTTAAAAAATATTATAAGACAGATTTTGGATATTCTGATGTTTTAATTTTATGTCAATTTGAATATGTAAAAGAAATATAATTTATCTTATAATTATTTTTCAATATCATTTAGATTTATTATAAGAAAAAGAGAGCATTCATATTTTAAACAATCAAAATAAGTAAATTTTAATGCCAAATAATTTGTGATAACAAGCCAAACAAAACCTAAAATTTTGAGCATTTTTATTCTTTTTCTTTTGAATTCAAAAAATACCACTACTGAAATATTAAATTATAAAGAAAAAAATTATCAAAAAATTTTACTCAACTAGGAAAGAAAAAGTTGAAAATGAAGATAAAATTTTTCATAATTAAAAGAGTAAAAAATCTTATTTAAAAAACACTGTTAAAAGTAGCAGAGAGTTCTAGTGACAAATCACATAAACTATTGGAATAATATTAATTATTACAATAATTAAGAAATATTTTGGTGTATCACTCTAACGAACCACAAAAAAAAATTCAGATAGGATAAAAAGTTTGTTTTTACACTAATATCTTAGTTTTTTGTCCATTACAAAAGAAAACAAGTGAATTAAGGAAAAACATACGGTAAGTTAGAAACTTTTTCCTGGAATGAAAATTCTTTTGTAATATGCAACATTTCAAAAAGAATATAACCAATAATTTCTATATTAGGAATGAGTTAAAAATAAATTAACTCGATAAGAGTACAAGTTTGGATACTCTATTTTTTCTCCTCTCTCTCTCTCTCTCTCTCACACTCTCTCTCTCTCTCTCTCTCTCTCTCTCTCTCTCTCTCTCTCTCTCTCTCTCTCTCTCTCTCTCTCTCTCTCTCTCTCTCTCTCAGTCTTTGTCTCTGTCCTTGTCTCTGTCTCTGTCTTTGTCTCTATATATCTCTCTATATATCTCTATACATATCTCTCTCTGTCTTTGTCTTTGTCTCTGTCTATGTCTGTCTCTGTCTCTGTCTGTCTGTCTGTCTGTCTGACTGTCTGACTGTCTGACTGTCTGTCTCTCAGTCTGTCTGTATGTCTCTCTCTCTCTCTCTCTCTCTCTCTCTCTCTCTCTATATATATATATATATATATATATATATATATATATATATATATATATATATATATATATAATATATAATATACTTACGTCTTACGTCTTCTCTCAAGTAGGCCTACGGCCTGTCAGCGGAGACAGCATCGTCCTCCACGCATTCCTCTCCAGCAGCACACCGTCCTCCAAAAGTTGTTGCATCGCAGGCAGTCCATTTCTTCTCAACGCTCTCTCCACACAATCTCTCCATCTTCCCCTCGGTCTCCCCCTCGGCCTCACTCCCTCCACTCTCAACCTCCACCTCCTACTTGCTACTCGTTCTTCAGGCATTCTTTCCACATGCCCCCACCACCTCAATCTCGCCGCGTCGATTCTATTTAACACCGGCACTACACCAACTCTCTCTCTAAACCATTCATTTCTCAATCTATCTCTTCTCGTCTTTCCCATCATCGTTCTCAACACTCTCATTTCAGCAGCTTCGATCCTTTTTTCTTCCCTAGTTGAAACGCTCCAGGTTTCTGCTCCATATGTCAGGGTGGGCACCAATATATTATCGAAAATAATCCTTTTCACCTCTTTATTCATCACCCGATCCTTCATAATTGGGAACAGTGCTCTCATTGTTCTTCCATATTTTTCCATTCTAGCTTCTACCTCACACACACATCCTCCTCTACTCGTAAAAACACTACCCAGATACACAAACTGTTCTACATTTTTTAATCTTTCTCCGTCAATGATGATCTCTACCTCTCTCTCCTCTCCTCTACCCACTCTCATAATTACCGTCTTTTCCGTGTTCATTCAGCCCCCCCATATATTATATATATATATATATATATATATATATATATATATATATATATATATATATATATATATATATATATATATATATATATATATATATATATATATATATATATATATATATATATATATATCTATATCTATATCTATATATATATATATATATATATATATATATATATATATATATATATATATATATATATATATATAT
>SEYY01021818.1:17500-20000 GCA_009176605.1 Armadillidium nasatum
TACCTATAGAAAAGAGATAGTGCAACAGCGTCACGTCACAGAGACAGAGGGTCAAGTGAGTTTGAAAGGAGCGGACAGTTTATTAATCTTTTAGCTTTAAACTCAACTCTATCCAAAAGAGAGGTGGAACCGTAGCCTCCCCAAATGTAAGAACAGTACTTCATACAAAGGCGGATGAGATACTAATAATTGGAGCAACTGTTCGGAAGGAGAAAATTCCCGCAATCTAAACAGTATTCCCAGCTTTTTTGAAGCTGCTCTAGAAATCATTGTGATGTGAGGTCTCTAAGAAAGTTTATTGTTAATATTCAGACCAAGAATTTTTAATGTTGTTTACAGGTAAGATGAGAGAGCCGTCGAAGGAGATAGGAAAGTTGGGAGGTGTTTTCGAGAGGGAAATTTGAAGAAGTTGAATTTTTAAAAGATGAATTTCACATTGTTGAGGCGACCCCAACGGGAAATCTATCCAGACCAGCAAGAATGAAATCCCAAATTTGAAGACGAGAAGCAACTCTAGAATCAAAGGAGGGAACAGATTTGAAATGAGTAGAAGAATGGAGGGTTAAGTAATCGGCATAATAATGAACAGAGTTAGAAGTGAAGCTGAAAGGTTTTGTTAATGAAAAGTTAGATTAAAGTTGGATATGGATTAAAACCCTGAGGAATACCACAATTGACAAAAAAGAAGGAAGAGGTCGCTCCATCGACAAGTGTCGATAAGGAACGATCTGAGAGAAAACTAGATATATAGTAAGAAAAGAGAAGGAAGAAACCCAAAGGAAGGGAGCTTGGAGAGCAGTGACACACGACACACCCTGTCAAAAGCCTTGGAAATGTTAAGTATTACCATGCAAGACTCTCCATAATCTCTAAGGGTTGACGTCCATAAATCAGTAAGATATGAAAGTATGTCATCAGTAAACCTCGAGCATAGAAAGCCATACTGATTATCTTAAAAGGAGAAAGTAGACTCCAGATGATCCAGGAAATGAGAGTTAAGGAAGGTTTCAAAGATTTTAGAAAGAACACAAGCGAGAATTATAGGACGATGGCTACGTGGATTAGAGCGGCTACCTTTCTTCGAGATAGGCTGAATATATGCCCGCCTCCAGCATTGAGGAAATGTATTAGAATTAAGTCATTGAGAGTAGAGTTGAACAAGAGAAGGAGCCAACTCAGACACAAACTCCCTTAGAACAAGGGAAGGAGTGCCATCCGGGACGCTGGCCTCCCTGACGTTCAATTATTCTCAGGATCTTGTGAACTTGATCATGTTATATCACAGGTGATGACATATGGTACCTGAGAGGAGAAAGATTAGGAGAAGGGAAGCCGGAATCGTTCAAGGTTGAATTGGAGGAGAAAAGAGGCCAAAGAGATTTGCCTTTTCTGAAGGGACGAATAAGAGGAGGAAAAACATATTTACGGAAGTTGTTAGAAATGTTTTGACCAGAGGACAAAAATTTTTATCATTAGGAGAACCAAGGAGGTCAGAACTCTTCTTTTAGTGGAAGTACTCTTGGACCTTCGAAAAATATCTCTACGACGATTCCGAGCTGAATGAAAACTAGCAAGATTGATGGGAGAATTTGAGTCATATATATATATATATATATATATATATATATATATATATATATATATATATATATATATATATATATATATATATATATATATATATATATATATATATATATATATATATATATATATATATATATATATATATATATATATATATATATATATATATATATATATATATATATATATATATATATATATATATATATATATATATATATATATATATATATACTGTTTGCTTATACGTCACTTGCAAATTTCTCGAACTCTCTTTATTTAACTTCTAATTTTGCAAAGTCTATTCAAGGGTTTAATAAATAAACTCCATAAACTTTGGAGAATCTCTTTATGTTGCAGCAGTAAAGAAAAAATCGTTTCGATTTTTATTCAAAGTTTCTAGATTTTAATTAGTTATACTTTAATTTAAATTACAATAATTAGGAGAGAAAAGATGAAAAATATTTAGACATATCAAAACCTACTTCAAAATATTTATTTTTTATTGATGATATTCTATTTAGAAATGTCTTACAATATGTCTCCAACCATTGCTGATCGAATTTCCTCTTTAAGAGGTTAGCATCTTCCACAAAATTAAAGGTCTTATGTAGAATCCAACAATTTTTCAGTAACTGTTTCTTTTTTTCAGTCGAAATCATATATGACTGTCCAATGTATCTACCTTTGTCTTTTTCGGGACTGTCACCCACTAAAACGTCAGCTTCGAAATCTGGCCCCATATCCTGACTCTTAGAAGCGCTGGGTCTGGGACCTTCATCATGCGAAGCATACGAAATAGGAGAGATTGCCTCTTGTATAGTCTAAGTTGACACATTGATATCTTTTTCGTTTTCGTCTCTGTCACTCCCATTTCCATCTGGGTTCTTATTTTTCAAATTAACAATATATA
>SEYY01021818.1:27500-35000 GCA_009176605.1 Armadillidium nasatum
AATAAATTCGCGATTTTAGCAACATCACCAATGAAAAATATTCTAAAATTTTAAACATTATATTTATAAATTGTAATTATTTGTACCTTTATCACAATTTCCAACAAATTATTTTCAGCTGATGGCAGAACTTCCCTAATAAATTTGATTCTTGATGTTCTGAAAGTCATAAATAAAATAAGAATTCTATAAAATAAAATGCAAATTCAATGAAGTGTCAGAAAACACCACCAGTCAATATTACGCTAGGTAAATACTTTAGTTTAACTCAAGCAACACATTAAAATAATGTTGATAGAGCAATACAATTTTCTGAGAAACACCTCAACACTTTTTTCCAATTTCTCACTTGTTTTCCAATTTTCAACACTTTTTCCAGTTTTTCTCATTTCCAATTCACCGCACCACAGAAGAGCATAGTGGAGAGTTCGAAGATGCCCTGAGGAAAGATAAAGAGGTCTCATATACTAATATTTTTTTTTTGTTTATAAAATTTACATGAAATAAACACAAATGGTTTCTATTTAAATGTGCAAAATTAAAATGCAAATTTTTTCAGATATTTAAATATTCAAACTATAAAAAGGACTATGCTCAATAATATATATATATATATATATATATATATATATATATATATATATATATATATATATATATATATATATATATATATATATATATATATATATATATATATATATATGAAACACAATTTCAATTTCAAAGCCTAGATTTTGCAACGGACATAAACGATGAGAAAACTGTCAGTATTGTATCCTATTTCCATTGTCGTATTTACCTGTGAGTGAATCGTTTCCATGGCAACGGCTAACGCAGCTTATTTTAGTAATCTTCGTGAGGCAATTTGCAAACATAAGTTTAATTTTATGCATTCGACTGGCTCATATATCTCAATACGTTTCTCAAGACAATTTCTTATATATATATATATATATATATATATATATATATATATATATATATATATATATATATATATATATATATATATTATATATATATATATATATATATATATATATATATATATATATATATGTATATATATATTCTGTTTGAAAATAAATTAATCTTTTTTAGAATCACCTTCATTTTTTCAACAATGAAAATCTGCCACTTTCAGACAATCGAAAGATATTTATAACCTTATTTTTGTGTTTTCGACTTTCATTGAGTAAAATTGTTTTCTATATATACATATATATAATATATATATATATATATATATATATATATATATATATATATATATATATATATATATATATATATATATATATATATATATATATATATATATATATATATATATATATATATATATATATATATATATATATATATATATATATATATATATATATATATATATATATATATATATATATATATATATATATATATATATATATATATATATATATATATATATATATATATATATATATATATATATATATATATATATATCACACACACTATAATGCTAATATGACTTCATACATATATATTGATTATTATTGTTAATATTATTATTACAAACAATTCACAGTCACCAATACTTAAGGAATATTTAGATTTATTAAACCATTTACTTCAAAATCTTTTTTTTTTTTTTTTTTATTTCAAGAATTTGATGTTTTATACCGTACTTACACAACTTACAAATTACTTCTACGAAAATGAACTCCTTTCACAGACTCAATTTGGATTTACAAAAAATCGTAGTACAGAAGATGCCTTAACTCTCCTTACAAAAAACATATACAGAGCACTAAACGATAAGCAAACATGCATACTATTACTGTTAGACTTCTCAAAAGCATTTGATGTCGTTCCGCACAACTTACTCTTACAAAAATTAAATAGGCTTGGCGTTTCAAAAGACTCCTTAAATTGGTTCCAATCATATTTATCTGGTAGAACACAATACGTCAAGTTTGGAGATGTCTCATCCTCTCTCGCTCCAATTTCTAAAGGAGTGCCTCAAGGATCTATTTTGGGTCCACTATTCTTTAACATATATACTAATGACATCCAAAATTGTCATAATTCTTTAAATTCACAATACGCTGATGATACCGCAATTCTAATAACAGACCGTAACATAGATACACTAAACACAAAAGTAAATAATGTTTTAGAAAATATTGTAACATGGGTAGAGACAAACAGGCTTTCCCTTAACCTACAAAAAACACAATACTTAATAATGACAAACATTAAAAGTCCTATCAATCTAAATGTTATGGCAAAAGGTACAACCATAATTAGAACTACATCTGCAAAATTATTAGGAGTTATTTTCGATGAGAAACTTTCCTTTAAAAACCACATAAATAGTCTTATTAGCAAACTTGCATATGCTACTTATGCATTCCTAAAGATAAGAAACTCTATTCCAAAATATATACCAAAAAACTTATATTATAGCCTTGTTTACCCTCACCTACTATACAACTTACCAGTTTGGGGATGTGCAAGTGAATATCTGCTACAACCCTTAATAAAACTACATTAAAAAAATAATTCGTATAATATCTGGAACACGCAATTACTATGAACATACAAGACCACTTTTCAAACAATTATCCATACTCAAACTGCAAGATATGCTCACTTTTACAATGACTACCCAAATATTCAAAATCATAAACGGATTGTCAAATAATTTACTGTCAAATTTAATAATGAATAACCAAAATGTAAGGAAACTAAATTTGCTCAGCACACGCTTACGTACACTATGCAAAACAAAATACACATTAACAAAATCTCGGAGAGCTATATCATATAAAGGCATTGAAAAATGGAATAATCTTCCAGAAAACATTCAGGAACTAGCAACACTTCCCACATTCCGTAAACATGTCAAAAATCACCTACTATTAAAATACTAAAATATCCGAACTAACCACTTAGCTACACACTAACTCAAAATCGCAAAATTTATCATCGCTATTAAAAATTTTTAGTATTATTACGTTTCATATTATTATAAATATCATCATTATCATTTTTGAAATTAATATTAATATAATTATTGAATTTATCATTGTTAGTTATTATTATTGTTAATATTATTATTATTATTATTATTATTATTATTATTATTATTATTATTATTATTATTATTATTATTATTATTATTATTATTATTATTATTATTATTATTATTATTATTATTATTATTATTATTATTATTATTATTTATTATTATTATTATTATTATTATTATTATTATTATTATTATCATTTTTCAGTAATATTATTATTTATTACTGTTATTTATTATTATTATTATCACTGTTATTATATTATTATAAGTTATTATTACTATTTTTATTATTTTTATTTTATTACTATTATTACTATTACTATTGATAATATTACTAATTTAATTATTTTTATACTACTATTATAATCTATTATTATTTTTGTTCTTTTTATTATTATTATTGTTAATTTTGTTTTCATTATTACAATTGATATTATTATTATCATTATTATTATTATTATTATTATTATTATTATTATTATTATTATTATTATTATTATTATTATTGTTATTATTATTATTATTATTATTATTATTGTTACTTTTATTTTATTATTATTATTATTATTATTATTACAATCCTTATCTCTGTAATAATTATTAGCTTACAGTTATCTCAGTACTACGATTGTTATAGTAATTTTTTTTCCTCTTTTTTCTATTGTTTAGGTTAAGATTACTACCATCAAATTATGTTAAAATTACTTGTTATAAAATTTACAATATTCAAAACTTGGAATGTTATATAATGTATTGTGTCATGTATAATTTTAATGGGCTCAAAGGACGATTTCGCCTCCCCAGAAGCCCATTTCAGTTTAGTATCAAAACATGTAAAGTACACGATATTTGTATATGTAAATTTGTAACTGAAAAAATGAATAAAGATTAAAGATTAAAGATGCTGATAATGTTTGATGTTTGACAATGATAAGAATCATTCGAGTTATCTAAGTAAATTTTATTAATTTCAAAGGACAAATTTCCTAAAGATTTATTTGTTATTGAAAAAGTATAATTTTTAATTATTGCTTAATTGTAATAATTTAAATATGAAATTATTATTTTTTTTAGAATTGCTTTTATTTTTATATTAGCATTTATTACTATTTTAGAATATAAAATATATTTATATATATATATATATATATATATATATATATATATATATATATATATATATATATATATATATATATATATATATATATATATATATATATATATATATATATATATATATATATATATATATATATATAGTCTTGGATCAGCTAACCTCTGATCTATCTCGCATTTCAAATTGGGGCAGATAAAACATGATCGTTTTTAATGCCACTAAAACTCAACTTCTCCATCTCTCTGCTCGACACAATATTCCACACAACTATGAAAACTTTTTCGAAAACACTCAACAATTTTCCCAATTTCCCAATTTCCCAATTTCTCCTTCAATTCAAACGACATGTATCAGATCATGTCAGGCATTAATTTTACCATATTTCTTACTTTCCCCCTGGCTCTAGTGATGATGATGATGATGATGATATATATATATATATATAATATATATATTATATATATATATATATATATATATATATATATATATATATATATATATATTATATATATTTATATAAAGAAATAGTTACTATAACAATTTGTTTATTTCCAATATTCCTTAATTTGTAGATAAATTATGCAATGTTTTGAAAAGTAGCTGAAAAAAAATGTTTAAATTTTTACAAACTCCCTATAGGGATGATTCTTTAGATCGCCTTTCAAATACTTTGAGAACCTTTTCCCTTAATTTATAAACTCATATAACTCTAAGATGGGAATTTATTTGTTGTTATTCTTCGATTCGAAATTGTTTAATGTTAAAATTTTATTTAAAACTACCTGAGAACTCTTACTCTAGATAATTCTCTCGTGTGCAGTTTGAAGACTTGTAAATTGAATGAAACTAATAAAAATAAATTAAAATTTTTAAAATAAATCATCAGTTTATTGATTTTAATAATTAAAAATAATTTTAATTTGATAAATTTTCTATATTACATTTATTTTTTTTTTCCTTTTCTGTAAATTTCACAATTAATTTTCCTTTGGTTACCTTTATTATTCAAGAGTAGGAAAAATTTATTTAAATTTTAAAAAAAACAAAAAAGAAAAAAAAAAAAAAAAAAAAAAAAAAAAAAAAAAAAAAAAAAAAAAAAAAAAAAAAAAAAAAAAAAAAAAAAAAAAAAAACACTGGAAAATTATTCCACACCATTTGATACAAGTCTTATATATTCAAATCCTTCCATTTGTTTTATTTCTCCCTTAGGTATCATATCTTTATAATATAATTTAATTAATTAAGAGTTGAAGCGCAGAGAAAGAGAATAAGGAATAGAGAGAAGACCTGAGGCCTAGATTGTTCAACCAAACATAATTTAGGAAATATGGAAATAATATGAATAACTATTGAGAATTTTTGGTACTTACGTATTAACGAATTTTTAATAAATTTTCAAAAGAGATTAGAAGGAACGGATCCAGTCTTTATCTCACATAATTTAAACACTTTTATAACTAAGGGTCCTATAAAAGTCTAACGTCGACATAATCTTCCACACAACTATGACATCCTCGAAAACATTCAACTCATTCAAGTACTTTCATCAGTTTTAAATATTCTTGGTGTATCTTTTTCTTGCGGTCTTTCGTGGAAGAATCATATCAATTTTATTTTAAAAAAAAGTTTGTAAAGAGTTGGGTGTCTGAGGCATTTATAAAATTTCTTCAGGCCCTCTCCCACCCATCTGTTTGCCCTTACAGGAGTGTTGCTCGCCACTGTATGGAGTACTCCTCACACATCTGGTGTACTTTCACTCACTCATCTCTCTTTGAAAAGGTGGAATCTAGGGTTTTTCGTCTTATCAGCTATTTATCTCTCACTACCTTTCTCCAGTCTCTCTTCACTTCACCTTCTCTATATTATTATTTATTCAAAGAACGCTTCTCTTCAGAATTCTCTAATCGCATACCTCCTTCATTAAGAAAGGCTCGTGCGATACGTCTTTCCAACTCTCCTATACCAGCCTTAACCGATGTACTCAATCTTACATGCTATCAACTGAAAAAGTCTGGAGCATGATATTTTTATATTTTATCTTTTTTATCTTTTGATTAGAAAACCTTCAACCGCCGTGTAACGGATAATGTCAGCCTTTAATATAGTTTAATCAGGATACCGGCATTTTGCCAGTTTTGACTGATATTAGTAAGCCACCAGCCTTTGCCCACCTGAGAATATATATATATTATATATATATATATATATATATATATATATATATATATATATATATATATATATATATATATATATATATATATAGATTTAATTTCCGGTCATTCTATAGCAGCTGTTGTAGACGGCCACAGTTCATCCTTTAAATCTATTAATAGAAATGTTCCTCAAGGATCTGTCCAATTCCCAACAGTTTTTCTAATATCATTAAAGACCTTCTCTCTGTTACCTAACCTCATGAGTCCACCCTGACTTTGAAATAGCAGTTATTAAACGCAAGAAAGGTAGCCCTGGGGCAACTGACCTCTGATCTATCTCGAAGTTCAAATTGGGGCAAAGAAAACATAGTAGTTTTCATTGCCACCAAACTCAATTCCTCCATCTCTCGACTCTACACAACCTTCCATCTCTATTTAATATTCTCGGTGCTTCTCTTTCTCGTGATCTTTCTTTGAAACATCACATTCCTTCTCTTTCTAAACAAGCTTCTAAGAGGTTAAATGTTCTGAGGTTCTTTCAGAATTTCTTCACTCCAACCCAGTTACTTGCTTACCTCACACAATTAGGGTAGATACACTCACACAGCTCTCCTTGAAACGATTGAGTCTTATCAATTCTCCTGCTCTCATTTATTCTCTCCAGTCTCTTTCTGCCCGTCGAATTGCTAAGTCATTCTCTCTATACTATCGCTATTACAATGTGAACTGCTTTTCTGAACTCTTCCGTCCCATACCTCTTCCATTGAGAATCGCTCGTGCCACACGTCTTTCTGTTCAGTATCATCCTTTCTCTGTTCAAATTTTTGACCCCAGACTTAACTTATATGATGTCGTAGTCATGTGGATAGCTTGTCGGTGTTGCAAGAACTACGTCCAGGGTTCGAATACTCGAGGAGGAAGTGTACTGATTGGCATAGAAGAGAGAGAGGCTGTTCTTCTATATATATATATATATATATATATATATATATATATATATATATATATATATCTATATATATATATATATATATATATATATATTATATATATATATATATATATATAGTATATATATATATATATATATATATATATATATATATATATATATATATATATATATATTATATATATGT
>SEYY01021818.1:52500-55000 GCA_009176605.1 Armadillidium nasatum
TATTATATATTAGTATATTAAGCAATAACAAGAAAAGAGCTTTGGACTTTTTCAAAGCCAATTCAATTCAATTTGAATTGCATAAAATGAAATTCAAAAAATACATATAACAATAATTTTGAGAAGACGTTTCTCCAATTTTCCGTGAAATAAAAATATTAAAAAGAAAACAAAAGGAGAGAAATTTTTACATCGGCTTTTATTGGAGCGCTCCGACGAAGAAGACTTTTATTCCCATGCAAATAAATTGGAAGAAAAAGCGAGCAGGTACGCACCGGTTCAATCATGCTTAAATTCTCTTGTTTCCGATATATAAAATTGAAATGATTTTATGCAATTGGAATAATCTTAAATCTACTGAAATAGTTTAGGGAAAGATATTTCGATGCAATTTGAATAATAATTAGAGTTAATTCTCCTCTCTCTTTCTTTTGATTTCTCTCTCTCTCTCTCTCTCTCTCTCTCTCTCTCTCTCTCTCTCTCTCTCTCTCTCTCTCTCTCTCTCTCTCTCTCTACTTTTGAATTCTCTTCATCTAAATAACGCACCCATTATTTTACTTTTCAAGAATTTCTGAAACAAAAATGTAAAAATTTTACTAAACATTTATTAAATTATATTAAATTCTAGCAAATGTAACAATTAAAAATGGAATTAAGTAGAATTAAAATCGAAAACTAATAACAGAAAATTCATTTCTTTTAGATATTATTATCGCTTTCTCTTCTCACGAAGTTTATACAAGAAAAGCGTAAGAAGTAAATTTTAGGTTGGAAATAATTTCACAAAGCAAATGGATAAATGAAATGTGTTATAAAAAATATATTGGAAGTAGATTTTTAAAGCATTTTATTTCAAATAAAATAAGTTTCTAAAAGACAAAATGTAGTATAGGAGGTAAAAGTTATAAAAATCTTCTTCTTCTTCTTCTTCTTCTTCTTCTTCTTCTTCTTCTTCTTCTTCTTCTTCTTCTTCTTCTTCTTCTTCTTCTTTTCTTCTTCTTCTTCTTCTTCTTCTTCTTCTTCTTCTTCTTCTTCTTCTTCTTCTTCTTCTTCTTCTTCTTTTCTTCTTCTTTTCTTTCTTCTTCTTTTTTCTTCTTCTCTTCTCTTCTTCTTTTCTTCTTCTTCTTCTTCTATCTTTATTCTTCTTCTTCTTCTTCTTCTTCTTCTTCTTCTTCTTCTTCTTCTTCTTCTTCTTCTTCTTCTTCTTCTTTATTATTATTATTATATTATTATTATTTACTTTATTATTTATATTATTATTTATTATTTTATATATTATTATTTTTATTATTATTACTTTATATATATTATTATTATATTATATTATTATTATTATTATTTTAATATATTAATTAAGTAAATATTTGATGTTTCGTTAATACCAATATTCCTAATCTTATTAAATCCTTGAAAAGAAAGAAAAGAATTATTTATTTTAAAGAAAAATTCTATTTAAGTCCCTTTAAAACCTGATAAAATTAAAATTATTATTAATTATTTAATTTTTAATTATTTATATTATATATAATTTATTATTATTATAATATTATATATATATAATATATATATATATATTATTATATATATATATATATATATATATTATTATATAATAATATATATATATATATATAAATATATATATAAATATTATATATATATATTAAAATATATATAATATATTATGTATATATATATATATATATATATTAATATATTATATATATATATATATATATATATATATATATATATATATATATATATATATATATATATATATAATATATATATATATATATATATATATATATATATATATATATATATATATATATATATATATATATATATATATATATATATAATATATATATATATATATATATATATATATAATATATATATATATATATATATATATATATATATATATATATATATATATATATATATATATATATATATATATATATATATATATATATATATATATATATATATATATATATATATATATATATATATATATGACAAATTTAAACATTCTTTATTGCCGACTAGTTTTGGGTGATTCAAAACTTCTACCTATTATCAAGCAATGAGTACATTGAACAATCAAACACGAAATTACAAAACATATAAAATTATGAATATATTACATAAAAGTTAAATCAATAAATAAATAAATGAATGAAAATTATCATATTGAAATGAATGCTAAAAAGTACGACCAAGGAACCAAGTTTTATTTCAATATCAAGATAGTTTCCGGATGTTTGACTTTTCATCCAATTTTGTAGCCGTGGCCAAATATATAAGAATTCTAAAGAATTTAAGCCAGATTTTCTTTCAGATAACAAAATTATAAAATTTCAATCCTATATAGGATAATTCTTTTGAAGAGAATGAGAGTTAATGGCCTAATATGGGTGATGGTTTAAATGTTCCAAAGTTCTATAAGAGATACCTTTATGCTCAGCATTACGAACAGAAAGAC
>SEYY01021818.1:60000-65000 GCA_009176605.1 Armadillidium nasatum
TAATAATAATAATAATAATAATAATTATAATAATAATAATAATAATAATAGATGATGATGATAATATGAATAATAATAATAATAATGATAATAATAATAATAATAATAATAATAATAAATTCAAAATGAAAATTTTTGATTTAAATGTATCTTTACCTCATTTCTTTCCATATGAAATTTACTGAAATTGGTTTTTGAAATTAAATTCATTTTGAAAGTACAGAATAACGAATTCTTTTTTAACGAAGTTCTTTTGTAAATGCAGCACATAACTATTTTTTACCTTTCATAGTAATAGAAAGTTGTATTTAACATTTATATATATATATATATATATATATATATATATATATATATATATATATATATATATATATATATATATATATATATATATATATATATATATATATATGAGATGAACTCATCTCCCGAATTTAATTTTTTTTAATAAATTTACTTTATTTTATTTTATTGTAAATGTATTTTATTTTTATAGGGTGAAAACTAAGTAAACCAACAAACGCAGTGACACAGTATAACAGTTGGAGGAAATATATTACCTAAATACATACGTAGAAATGCACGAAAGAAGTGGTAGGTCACATTGCAGTCAGCGAAATATTCGAGGTACTGTACATTTGTTGGAATGTAATCCGCATGTGCATTGTTGAGCTACATAAATAGTACATCTAAACCTTTAGTAACACTGTAAAGGGCTTGACAACTTGATGTCATGGAGGTAACTTCATCGTCCGGAATGTTCGCAAAGATCGTATGCACGACAATTGTAAATACGATAGGGCTGAATCATATGAGCTGTGGCGATGGTACCCTTCACTTTATAGAATCAGGCTGATATGGTCTTCACATGTGAACGGAAAAATGGGCAGGCAGGTATAGTCGTTTATATTTCAATAGGCGACATCACCATCACACAATCTTTGCGAGCTTCTTTCGATCCTTACGTAAACCGGGACAACAGCAAGCACCGAATCACTTGTGAAATCCCCGCCCTGTACGTATACCTGCGAGAGATTACGTAATTCTTCTTGACGTTGCAAGTAATGGCAGAGTCAGTTTCCAAACCCATACCAGGAGCCATGTCGTGTCTTAGAGGGCAATCTTGAACGTCTTGCGTGATGAGAATCTGTACCCCTTATCATTATCAAAGTGTCCAGTGTCTCACCTCCATGGATTATGCTCCCAGCATGCAGTTTTGTCTGTGGTTCCTGCAATTTCAATGTCTTAATGACATTTCGTAGTTGATCCTTTTCAAATACGAAACGTTATTTTGCAGTAATGGCGTGACAAATTTCCAGAACACCTACATTTTGGCACACAACAACAACAATTCCCATGACATTCTCCCATGCAGGCACCAGAACAAATTCTGAGTTAATGAGTGGGGTAGTATAATTAGAGACAGCCTAATCGGTCCATTTGTTCAATAGAAGCACCTGAAAAAACTTTACTATCTACGTTTCTTACAGGATCAATTGCACATCCCTTTTGTAGATCGTCTCAATATGTGGTACATACTTGATGAAGTTCTATCCCACTTTTCGAAACCAGTGGCTAGTATCTCGACGCTACGTATTTCAATCACTGGATTGTACGCGGGGCACCCTGGGAATAGCTGCCAAGCTTCTCTGACCTCAACCCCTTGGATAATTATTTGTGGTAACACCTGAAAGCTTTCGTGTACATAGACCCTGTTCCAGATGTTTAAACCCCTTGGTAATGTATCGTCCATCCGTGAGACGACATTCGCATGTATGCCGATGTCTTCCACAATCTGCGTCATTCCCTCCTCAGGATTATCGAAACTTGCACTGCTGCAAATGGGTCTCATTTAAAACACCTCGTATAAGTGAGACTTTGAAGTGTACCACCATCACTTGCCTAGTATGTTAATAAATAATATTGCAATATTGATGTTGTTTTTCTAGGCTTGTTCTTACGGGTGTGGCTTGTATTTGCCCTATCCATTATTTCTATCGTGCATTTTCCGAATATGAATATTTATGGAACTTGTTCCCCCAATAGTGTTTTCATACGTCATGCGTTTATTGGCTTATATACGCGCATATATATATATATATATATATATATATATATATATATATATATATATATATATATATATATATATATATATATATATATATATATATATATATATATATATATATATATATATATATATATATATATATATATATATATATATATATATATATATAATATATATATATATATATATATATATATATATATATATATATATAATAATAATAATAATAATAATAAATAGCAGCTTCTTTAAATACGTTCAAAAAATGTAACACTTAAAAATCGACAATATAAATACAGAATGCAAGCAACAAATGTAGATGATTGAAGGTAATAAAATTAATAAGTTAAAAGGTATTACCAGCAATTTATTTTGTTTAAGCTTCATTAATTGCTAACAGCAATTTCAAATTCAGCGTAGGGTCAATAATTTTGTCCACTTTTGTTCTAATTAATATTTAATGACTGCTGAAGCGATAATGTAATAATTTTTAAAGCAGAAAAAGTTGCTCAGTACAGTAAATAAGTCATTTATTGATGTTGTAAGTGGAGTAGAATGTTTGAATTAGTAACTATTAATAATTAAGACGAAGAAATCTTTCAAAGTTTTTATTTTTTTTATTAATATTGAACTTTTCTACTATGTCATTGAATCATGCATTGCATTGTATAAGATATTAGCCGTACTTTTGGTATTAAAAAAGTTTCATGTTTTAAAAAGTAAATGGTAGCAGTTTCTATATTACAGAGTTCATTTCATCTTGTTTTTAATTTAAATTTCTATCTTCTATATTTAGTATTCTACATTCAACATATTTCATAGAATTTCATAAGCGAAGTAGAAGGAATTATAATTTCAAATCATTCAGTTTCAACTATTTTAAAATACTTTCTCTGATATTATGGTTTCATTTCCAGTTGCTTTTCCATCATTTTTCTTATTTTTTTCCAGAATTTATTCAGAAAAATTAATACACATGAGAGAAAACTTTAAAAAAAACATTCTAACTATATTGAAAATTTCATATATTTTTTATTAACCTCTTTTAAAACTTTGTATGATATTTGTTTTGTTAAATGTACGTCATATTTTCGTTACGTTTAAAGAAAATTATTTCTTTTCTGCACTTCACAAAGCAGTCATTTTCCTCTCATTCCTTCAACTAATAAATTTTCAATGTCTTTATATATGTTTTGCGGAACAGATTTCATAATTTCATAATTTTTAAATGGTGATTTAAAGCTCGAAAACCCACAGAACAAAATTATTTATTATCATGGTAACCATCAGAGCACAGTTTAAATGCTCCTTATATTTTTGCGTTTTAACAATCGTGTATTTATATACTTCTGCAGAGTATTAAGGTATAAATTGCTATCAGTTATCAGAGTGTCAGTAAGATGTTTAGTTTCCTATATGTGGAATTAGTTATTTGAAGAATATGATTTTAGAAGGTAAAGTAAGAGCTGTAAGTCAGGCCGAAGATCTTTATAAATTTGCTGATTGATAAAAGGACATTATTTGATTTTGCCTGAGGAATTTTCCAAGGTGGCTGTTATTATGTAGGAGTTGAGCCTAGATTCCAGTATTTGAATATATGATTATGTGTGAGTGGTAAACGTAGGAAGGATGGGCTTTGTATGGTGATGGATATGTCATTTGTATATTTTATTAATTTTTGTTTTTGTGTTTGTGGTTTAGGTAAATCGGCTGTCTACTAGGGTAGGTTAGATTGTTTGAAGGTATTCTTTAAATTATCATATTTGTTAGCTGAGATTAGCGATGATATTTGTGTTATAGTGTTTATTTTGAGCCTGATATATATATATATAATATATATATATATATATATATATATATATATATATATAATATATATATATATATATATATATATATATATTGAAAATCGAAGATATATACACAGAAGCCAAAAATTTAAGTGATAGAAAAGTGAATTAAATCAATAACATAAAAAACTAACTCAATTTCTTTTCTTTTAACTTTCATTAATCATTTAAAACAATTTCAAATCCACTTAAAACGATTTTAAAGTCACCATAAGAGCTAAAATTTGTCCTTATTTGTTCAAGGTCATTTTAATTAATTTTTAATAACAGAAGAAAGAATAGAGTAATATATATTTAAAGCAGTTAAAACTGCTCAGTATTATCAATAATCCGTTGATTGTTGTTGAAAGCGGAATAAAATGTTTGAATAAATTATAATTAACAATTTAATCAAAGAAATCATTCATAAGTTTAATTTTTATTTTAAATTGAAGTTCTATCATGCTTTTGCATAATGGATTGCGATTTTACTTGAAATTAGCCGAACTTTTGGGATTGAAAAAGTTTCAAGTGCCGATTAATAATAAAAGGTGCAAATTTCTATCTGAGTTATATTACAGCATTCATTTCGTTTTGTTTTTAAGTTTTTACCTCCTATATATAGTACTTTACATTCCAAAAATTTCGCAAGATTTCAGAAAAGAATCTGAAAAAAATGGAAAATCAAATGATTCCGTTTCGACTATTCTGAACTACTTTCTCTGGTATTACGGTTTCATTTACAACTGTTTATCCTTCACTTTGCTCATTTACTCCAGAACTCATTCAGAAAAATTTCTTTATATTGTGAGGAGACTTAAAAAAGACTCTAGCTGCAATGAAAACTACTTATTTTTTTTATTCAGTTTTATTATAACTACATATGATATTTGTTTAAGTATCACAAGTGAACGTCATATATTCGTTACATTAAAAGGAAAGCCTTTTTTTATAGCACTTCACATAATAGTCGTTTTCCACACATGCTTTTTGCTAATAAATTTCCAATGTCTTTACATATGTCTCACTGAACAGATATCGAGCAAATTCGAAAAATTTAACATTGGTGTTTCAAAACTTGAAAAAACATTGAA
>SEYY01021818.1:70000-75000 GCA_009176605.1 Armadillidium nasatum
TAATTTTCATTCTACTCGAAATCGTTGCAGAAATATTCTTCGACATGCAAAGCGGATTTTCACCAAACGAATATGTGCTGAGCTCCTAAATTCTCCAACTGATAAATCTTTCTGGCCTTTGCCAAAACATTTTCTTTTCCTCCTCTTATAGGGAGGGTCCAATCCTAAATATTTTTTATCATTATTTGACCGATTGAGCTGAAATTTTCAAGGTATATACATTTTTTCCGAAATTCTAAGTTGATTTCGAGGGTTTTTCTGACTGAGACTATAACGGTTTGAAAGTTATTTGGACTCAAAGTTGAAAAAAATGAATAGGGGGGTCAAACCCCTGGTCCACATGAGCTGAAAATTTAACCGAATAATCCTAGGCCTAATTTCTTGCACTAGTAGGAACAAATTTTTGATATCACGTCTAGAAAAAAGTTATAAGCAATTGAAACAAAATTTGCAAAAAATGTACCCTTCCGGAGAAAAAAATTATTTACAAAAACGCTACACACCAATTTTCTTTTTTTTTGGTTTTCCTTAGAGGAGGGACAGGGCTACAATTTTTATTTGGTGCATTATTAAATTCTATTTGTTTGAAGCGATATATAGCCTCTCAAGCATTTGGAATTTTTTAAATTTGATCAAAAATGGAATTCTTTTGAGAGGCTTTATCTTTAAATAAACGAATCGCATCGAATAAAGTATAGAGAGGAATTTCTACCCCATATACATATATATATATACATATATATACATATATACATATACATATACATATAATATACATATTCTCTATACATTCACCGGAAATAAGAATATAGTTGTAGTTTTTTTAAAAAAAATTTGTCCGAAAAGGAGGATTCTTTTTCAAAAAAATTTTTTTCCAATAGTTGGTCCTTTTTTTATAACTCTGGTAACAAAAGTAGGTTAAAAGTTTTTGTAGAGCATAGAATTCTGAATATAGAGTCCAAATTTCAGGTTATTTCGAAAATGCTTTGGCCCCACCATTCATTTGAAAAAAAAAAAAAAAACTTCTTAACCGTTATATATATAGCTGAAAAAGAAAAAGAAAAGGAAAAAGCTGAAAATGGACTTTTTTCAAAGGGGAAAAAGCTATATACACTGAAAATTTCAGGAGAATCGATTGAAAGTTAAAAAATATTTTGAAACTGGATCGTCCCGTTTTCACTCTGATGGTTCAGTTGTTAACACTCTAACTGAAAAGGCTAATATCTTCAGACTCCTGTTCTCATCTAATTCCCTGGACTCCGGCAATCCTACTCGTACTTCTTCTTCTCTCAGATATTCCATGCCTTTACCTGTAATTTCAATTGATCATGTGCATGGGCTTCTGAATATATGAACGTTAGGAAGACAAGCGGCCAGGAGGCATTCCTTCACTAGTTTTATGGGAGTGTACTTCTGAGTTGGCTCCGTACCTCGTTCAACTTTTCTCTCTATGCATCAATTCTCTCTATACATCAACTTGTTGGGAACAAGCATTAGTGCAACCTATTCCGAAGAAAGATATCCGCTCAGATCCTTCTGACTATCGCCCTATAGCTCTCACTTGTATTCTGTCTAAGATCTTTGAAACCCTTCTCAACTCTTATTTCTTAGATCATCTGAAATCCCATTCCTTTCTTTCTGATCATCAGTATGGCCTTCGACGTTCAAGGTCTACAGGTGATTTACTTTCCTATCTCACAGATTTATGGTCTTCTGCCTTAGGGAACATGGGGAGACTTGTGTGGTGGCACTTGTCATATCTAAGGCATTTGACCGGATATGACATAAATCACTGCTTTCAAAACTTCCCTCCTTTGTTTTTCCAACTTCCCTTTGCTAACCTATGTCTAGCTTTCTTTCTAATCATTACATGTTGGCTGTTGCTGATGGACCTACTTCATCTTCATTTCCGGTCAATTGTGGTGTTACTCAGGGTTCTGTCTTTTCTCCTACTCTATTCCTACTTTTCATTAATGATCTTCTCAGCTGCTCATCTAACCCTATCCATTCATATACCGATGACTCTACCCTCCTTTCTTCTACTCATTTCAAATCTGCTTCTTCTTTTGAATCTTGAAATGACTTTCTTCTTCATCTTTCCGATTCCATTTTTGCAGATCTGGATAGAATTTCTCAGTGGGGTAGTCTCGTGAAATTCAACTCTTTAAAATCCCCAACTTCTTGAAATCTATCTCTCAAAGACACCTCCTAACTTTTCTATTTCCTTCGATAGTTTCCCCGTTTCTCCTCAACATAAACATCCTTGGCCTTCACAAAAAAAAATATCGTGGAAACTTCACATCAAAATGGTTACTAAGGTGGCCTCAAAGAAGCTGGGTGTTCTGTTTAGACTGCGAGAAATTTTTACTCCTTCACAGTTACTTCAATTACACAAGGGTCTCATCCTCTCTCGTGTAGAGTACTGCTCTCATATCTGGGGTGGCTCAGGTTTCACCTGTCTTTTGGATAGAGTTGAGTCTTAGGCAAAAAGATACAAATTTTTCAGATCTTTTTTAATTCACCTGACCACTTACTTTGCGGCGCGACTTTAGTGCATATAAATTTTGCGTGGGCATTGGCTACTCCATGCTTGTCCACTGCGGTGCCTCCTTCTTTCCAGCCACCTCTGTTTTGTGGAATTCTCACCCATTTTCTGTGTTTCCTTCCGAATTTAATCTTAATTACTTTAAAGCCCACGTCTGTGCTTACCTATGAAATTTGCGTTAGGTAAGACTTGTAGGATTGTTGTTTTATTTTATTTTTATTGCTTTAACACCCCTCCCGTAATGTGATATACATATATATATATATATATATATATATATATATATATATATATATATATATATATATATATATATATATATATATATATATATATATATATATATATATATATATATATATATATATATATATATATATATATATATATATATATATATATATATATATATATATATATATATATATATATATATATATATATATATATATATATATATATATATATATATATATATATATATATATATATATATATATATATATATATATATATATATATATATATATATATATATATATATATATATATATATATATATATATATATATAGTGTGTGTGTGTGTGTATGATTGTTTCTTTTGTTTAATTTCATTAACTATTTAGAGCAATTTCAAATAAAATGAACACTGTAATTTGTTTAAAACAATTATCTTTAATTAATAGTTGATAAAAACTGATCAAAGAATTGAATTAATAAATATTTTAACGAGCTACCTTGCAAAGTTAAGAATGAGCTAAATAGAAGCAGTGTAACTATTTCGTTCGTTCTTCGTGTCGGAGGATAACTTGAAATATTGAAATTTATTTTTATTTTGAAGTTCTAACATGTCATTTTATTATGGATTGCGATTTTATTTGTCATTATGTAAACTTTTAGGGTTCAGAAGGTTTCGCCTGTTGGAAAATAAATGGTGCCATTTTCTATCAGAGTTATATTACAACGTTCATTTCGTTTTGTTTGTATGTTTTTACCTTCTTTATTTAGTTATCTACATTCCGCAAATTTCACATGAGTTCGTAAATGCAGAAGAAAAAGAGGGAAAATCAAATGATGCAGTTTCAACTATTTTGAATTACTTTTACTGGTATTTCGGTTTCATTTACAGTTTCTTATCATTCATTTTGCTTGTTTATTCAAGAATTTATTCAGAAGAATTACTACACATTGAGAAAAAACTTAAAAGATATTCCTGCCATAATGAAAATTACTTATATTTTTTATTTAATTATTTGACATCTGCGTATTATATTTATTTAGCTTTTTTTTATGGACGTGGAATCATCATTATAATGAAAGGAAAGTTATTCTTTGTTACACTCTACCTACCAATCGCTTTTTATTCGATCTTTATGGTAATAAATTTTCAGTATCTTTACGTATGTTTCACGGAACATATTTCGTGCGTTTTCAGAGAATTTATTAATGGTGTTTTAGAGCTTCAAAAATCGCAGAACCAAATTTTTAATTATCATGGCAGAAACGATAATGAAAAGAGAATTATCAGAAAGCTATATCGAATTCTGTTTTCTATTGAAATAATATTGGAAGAATTTTATTCTTTTTTTCAAAAACCAATTTGCCTTATATTTATCGTTGATTTAATATTTTTGATATGTGATACTACTCGACTGGCAAAGTATGGATTTCAGGATAATTTCAGCTCAACATTGAAAGCTATATTTGTCACATTTCTGATTATATACGGATCTGATATTATAACTGAACAGGTAAATAATTAAATTATAATATTTTTAAAATTTTGAAATATTTTTCTCAGTGTTCGTAACTCAAAAAAGAAAAGAAGAAAATATTTTTTTTTTTATCTTTGTGAAACAAAGACTGCAAATAAAAAACAAAACTGAAGATTATTTTTTTGCTGTTCAAATTTGCATTTTACAGTAACTGTATGTTGAAAACTATTTTTAGCAATTGCTTCCATTAATTATGTGAGATTCGAACCACATTCATTTTGAAATTGTAATAATTGCTTATTTTTCACTTCAGATAAATGACGCTTATAAAAGACTTCGAAAATGCATTGTAAAGTTCAAGGATCCCTTTAGAAAGAAGCAGGTAACTTACGAAGTAATTTTTTTTATCATTAAAACTGCCGCCTAGACTTTATATCCTCCTAACTCTAATGTTTACTGCTGTTCGCTGCACTTCCAAGCTACCGTTCAGATTGACGCACCACCACGTCTAATCCACCATACAATTGATTTCAAGACGTTTTCCGGAACACAAAAGTATATTATGTGTCTTTCAATGCCGGAATAGAGCAAAAGATATTTTCCTCTTTTCTTTCTCTTTTTTGCTAAAAAACTTACAGATTATCTCTGAAGGTATTGCTTAACAGACAAAAGGAATACATCGACTGCTCATAATTAGGAAAACTCCAAATTCCGGAACCTGATGACGGAAGAAAAGTTT
>SEYY01021818.1:77500-80000 GCA_009176605.1 Armadillidium nasatum
ATTGTCCCTGGGGAGGAAAAGGTTAAGCAATAATACTCCCACGTACGCATTCTTCTCATCGTGCAACATATCCAACCTAACAGCAAGAGGCGTCATTATTTCAATATGCTCAGCAATTATCTCTTTATCAGTTTTATTAAATACTGGAAGACAAGGCTTTGTTCCATACAAATGTTGTTGATTTGTGTTTTGCTACCTTCAAGGTTCTTAAGCAAGCCTTTCATAGAATCGTATAGGGAGTTCCAGCGAGTAACACTTGGAGTTTTAAGCTTTGTTCCCAACTCCTTGATTCTCGCAGCAGTTGTTGTTTTCCTATTTTGAGCATTCCACAATACTGTGCTTTGGCAAGTATCATAATAAATGGATCCTTTTCATCAGAGAACCAGTGAGGAGCATTCAAAACATCCCTAGTAGGGCAATTTTATATTTTTTTTAACATCGATTATCGATATATCGATATTTTTTATATATCAGCATCCCTAGTTTAAGTTTTAACTTTTAATTCCCCTGTACCTCGAAAAAGTAATAAAATTTGGCTGATTAAATAAGAAACTGAAACATAAGCCAAAAATTTGTTTTTTAAGAAAAATGACGAAGCGCAAATTGGTAAGCGCTATTTTCAAAAAAGTTGCGAAAAGTGCAAATTATTTAGATAAAGCTCAAATTTGCGCTTTTGCGCTCTTAAAAAAAGTTGTTGCGGGCAAATGCAAAGCGCACATTTTCAAATTTACCGTAAACGCAAAAGCGCCAATTTTTTACCTAAAGCGCAAATTGCGCTTTCATTTGCGCTTATGCCCACCTCTGATATATATATATATATATATATATATATATATATATATATATATATATATATATATATATATATATATATATATATATATATATATATATATATATATATATGCGTGGGCATGTGTATTTTTTGATTTCGTTTCATTAATTATTTAATGCAATTTCAAATAAAGTTAGCACTGTAATTTGTTATATCTGTTTAAAATAATTATTATTTGTTGATCGAATTTAATAAATATTTTAACTATATAGCTTGAAAACCATAGAAAGAACGAATAGAAGCAGTATAACTATTTCTCTTGTTCTTCAATAGCAAGCTAACTTGAAAGTTTGAATAAAAGTCAATACATACTCAAAACATTTAAATTTTTCAAAAATTTCAAATTTATTTTTATTTTGAAGTTTCTACAATGTCATTCCATTATGGATTTCGATTTTTTTTCTTATTATGTGAAGTTTTAGGATTCAGGAAGTTTCGTGTGTTGCAAAATAAGTGGTGTCATTTTCTATTAGAATTATATTACAATGTTCATTTCGTTTTGTTTGCAAGTTTTTACCTTCTTTATTCAGTACTCTACATTCCACAAATTTCACTGAAGTTCGTAAATGTCGCAGAAAAAGACGGAAAATCAAATGATGCAGTTTCAACTATTTTGAACTACTTTCACTGGTATTACGGTTTCATTTACGGTTTCTTTTCATTCATTTTGCTTGTTTATTCCAGAATTTATTCAGAAGAATTACTACACATTGAGAGAAAACTTAAAAGTTATTCCTGCCATTATGAAAATTATTTAAATTTATTATTTTGCTATTTTATAACTGGGTATCATATTTTTTTACCTATTTATTTTGGACGTCAAATTTTCGTTTTAGTGAAAGGAAACTTACTCTTTATTACATTCTACGTAGCAATCACTTTCCATTCGGCCTTTATGTTAATAAATTTTCTATATCTTTACATTCGTTTCACAGAACAGATTTCGAGCGTTTTCAGAGAATTTATTAATGGTGTTTCAGAGCTTCAAAAATCGCAGAACCAAATTTTTAATTATCTTGGCAGAAACGATAATGAAAAGAGAATCATCAGAAAGCTATATCGAATTCTGTTTTCTCTTGAAATAATATTGGAAGAATTTTATTCTTTTATTCGAAAACCAATATGCCTTATATTTATAGTTAATTTAATATTTTTGATATGTGATATTACTCGATTGGCAAAATATGGATTTCAGAAAAATTTCCTCTCAACATTACAATCTATATTTGTCATATTTCTGATTATATGTGCATCTGATGACATAATTGAACAGGTAAATAATTAAAACAATATTTTTAAAATTTTGAAATATTTTTCTGTTTTTAATTTAAAAAAGAATAAAAAAATATTTTCCATATCTTTGTTATACAAAGACTGCAAATAAAAAACAAATCTGAAAATGAATATTTGCAGTTCAATTTTCCATTTTATGGTAACTATATGTTGAAAACTATTATTATCAATACCTTCCTATAATTAAGTAAAATTCCAACCACACAAATTTTGAATTTGTAATAATAATTACAAATTTATAATAATAATTTATTTTTCACTTCAGATAAATGACGCTTATAACAGACTTCGAAAATGTGTTGTAAAATCCAAGAATACTTTTAGAAAGAAAAAGGTAAATTATGAAGAAATTTTTTATCATTAAAAATGACA
>SEYY01021818.1:82500-90000 GCA_009176605.1 Armadillidium nasatum
ATAATATATATATATATATATATATATATATATATATATATATATATATATATATATATATATATATATATATATATATATATATATATATATATTATATATATATATATATATATATATATATATATATATATATATATATATATATATATATATATATATATATATATATATATATATATATATATATATATATATATATATATATATATATATATATATATATATATATATATATATATATATATATATATATATATATATATATATATATATATATATATATATATATATATATATATATATATATATATATATATATATATATATATATATATATATATATATATATATATATATATATATATATATATATATATATATATATATATATATATATATATATATATATATATATATATATATATATATATATATATATATATATATATATATATATATATATATATATATATATATATCAATCATCCGGTTGGTAAAGGCCGGGGGCCTACCAAATTCCACAGGAGTTGGAAAAAATATATCTTTATCGACGGTGGCCTACCGGTTCAGATACACAGCGTTTGAAAGTATGCAAGCCAAACAGATAAAGGGAGTGTTTTCAAGACTTTACCAGTAGAGTATGTTTTAGATTGAGCATAGCGGTTAAGTTTTCGGTCGGAGAGTTGGACAGAAAATGAAAGACTGCATAGAAAGGCGTGTCGCACGAGCTCTTCTCAGTGAAGGAGGTATGCGCGAGAGAGTTCAGAGTAGCAGTGTCCATTGTAATAGCGATAGTAAAGAGAGAGCGACCCAACAATTCGAGGGTCAAAAAGAGATTGGAGAGAGTTACTAAGAGCAGGAGAGTTGATGAGACGAAAAGCCCTAGACTCCACCTTCTCAAGGAGAGCTATATGAGTGGAACCACCCCAGATGTGCGACGCATGCTCAATACAGGGGCAGACAACACCCCTATAAAGAGCAAGGAACTTGGTTGGCGTGAAATAATTCTGAATGCGACTCAGAACTCCCAATCTCTTAGAAGCTTGTTTAGAAGAGAAGTAATGGGATTTTTCCAAGAATGATTAAGAGAAAATTATACGCCAAGAATTTTAAGAACAGATGAATGTTTGAGCCGGGTGTTTTCGAAGAAGACACCGTAGTTGTGTGGAATATTGTATCCAGTTGAGAGATGGAGGAACTGAGTTTTTGAGGCATTGAAAACAACTATGTTTTCTCTGCCCCAATTTGAAAAAGGTGAAAGCTCAGTGGTTAGTTGTTCAAAGGCTACCCTTCTCGAGTCTATCAACAGTTGTTGGGTGGGGGCGTTTTTCAAACTGGGAGAAGTAATGAAGGGTGGAGTCATCAGCATAGGAGTGGATATTAGATGAGGTAATAGAGAAAGAAAGTCATTAAAGAAAAGAAGAGAAAGTTTTGGAGAAAGTACAGAACTCTGAGGAACACCACTATTAATAGATTTAAAGGAAGAACGGTGGCCGTTTACAACAGCTGCTTTGGAACGACCGGAAAGGAAATCAGAGAGATCACAAAGAGAAAGATAAATACCGAAAGATGGAAGTTTGGAAATCAAAGCTATATGCCAGACTGTATCGAATGCTTTCGATATGTCCAGCGCGACAGCAAAAGATTCACCTAAATGCCGAAGAGTGAAGGACCAAGAGTCTGAGAGAAGGGAAGGGAAAGAAGATCACGAGTACAGCGTTTCTTACGAAAGCCATTCTGGCGATCAGAGATAAGATTAGAAGAACTGAGATGCTTCCAAATCTTCCTTTTATGGATAGATTTGATAATTTTAGAGAGAACGGAGGTCAAAGACATTGGACGATATTTGGAGGGTTGAGAGGGATTCCCCTTCTTCACCGAAATGCCAAAGAGGGGAGGATCAAGAGTCAGAGAGAAGGGAAAGAAGATCACCAGTAGAGCGTTTCTTATGAAAGCCTTACTAGCGATCAGAGATAAGATTAGAATAATGATCGATTCGAAAACTTTAGAGAGAACGGAGGTCAAAGAATTTGGACAGTAGTTGGAGAGTTGACAGGGGTTCCCCGTCTCCGGCACAGGCTGAATGAGGGCACGTTTCCAGCAAGAAGGGAAGGCGGAAGTAGAGACACAAAGACGAAATAATTTACCAAGACAGGGTGCAAGATCGGAAGCACAAGATTTTGAGAGCCACAGGAGGAATACCATCGGAACCATACACCTTCTTAGTATTAAGCTCAAAGACAGCAGAAATAATATCTTTAGAAGAAATTATAATTTTAGGCATTAATGAGTTGGAGGGGGTTGAAGGAGTAGGAACAGCTCCAGTATCGCCTAAGGTTGAATTAGATGGAAAAGTTTGAGAGAAGAGTTCAACTTTAGAAGAAGGTAAAATAGCAGTTGTTCCGCCGAAAGATATTAAAGGAGGGAAAGAGGAAGAAGCAAAGTTAGAGTTGACATTTTTGGCAAAATGCCAGAAAGAGCGTGAAGAGGAGGAACCAGAAAGATTATTGCATTTTCTACGGAGAAATGAGTTTTTAGTGTTACAAAGGATAGATTTTGTACGATTCTGGGATGAAATATAAGTTGCGTGAGTTTCTGGAGTTTGAAGACGACTTTATTCCCAGAAGGAGGCGTCCCTGCGCCGGATAACTCGAGAACAAGTAGAGTTAGACTAATGTTTGTTAGGTTTGTAGAAGGGAAAGAAAATGGAATGTACGCCTCCATTCCAGAGAGAACCACCTCGGTAATGCGTTCTGCACACTCTGAAGGACCCCTCCCACGGAAGCAATAATCATTCTACGGGAAATTAAAGAATTAAAGAAGCATGACCGCAAGTCCGACCAGTTTGCGGCACCGAAATGCCACAAACGTTTCCTTTCAATAGAAGGGGGGTCTTTCCTGCGGAAGACTTGAAGAGTAGAAGAGGATACAGAGATAAGAAGGTGATCTGAGGAACCCAGAGAAGGAAATAGTTTAACTAACAGTATAAGGAGACGGATTAGATGTTAGAAAAAGGCCTAGAATGTGGGGCTAATCTCCAAGATGATCAGGGATACGAGTAGGGAGCTCACCAAATGCTCAAGGTCGTTTTGAATAGCGAAATGGAAGGCACGTTCACCAGCTGTATCATGAGAACTAGAAGAAAGCCATTGGCGGTGGTGAACATTGAAATCACCTAATATGATGATTTCAGAGAAAGGAGAAGAAGAGAGAATGTGCTCTATTTTGGAGTTTAAATAGTCGAAGAATTTAGGATAGATAAATAAACAGAACAAATGAATTTATTCGTAGAATGGCAAGAGAACCTGAACCATAATATGGAAACTTCGGAAGACTCCAAAAAACAGACACGAGAACAAACGTCATCGCTGCGCACGTATGCACAACAACCGCCTTTGGCTGAAAATTGAGGATAGAGACAGTAGGAGGAAACATAATAGGGTTTGCTATCAGAACGCTCAAACACCTGAGTTTTAGTCAAAAATTAGAGGTGAGGTCTACAAGAAGAGAGGTGATATTCAGCAAAGTGGAAATTGGAGTGTAGACCGCGAATGTTGCAGAAATTAATGAAAAAATTAGACAGTTTAGATAGTGCGTCAGGACAAGCTGACTGCAGAGTCTTGGTGGCACCAAGCCCATCACCGGAGGCCACCGACCCAAAAGAGGTGATGGGGAAGGGGTGGATGAGGAGCTATTTTTGGAAACGGCCCCCTGGTGATTCTCCAAGGCTACCGTTGTTGACGCCTGTATTTAATTTTTCTTTTAAAAAAAGGGTGTCTGTATTAATGTTTTATGTGTGTGAAAGAGAACCTACTCCGTGTAGAAGAAGGTGTGCGCTAAATGGAGCGAACCATTGGGCACCGGGATGAGATGGAAAGTACCCTTAACATCCCATATACCCAATTGGGTGTAATCTCATCGCCTCGGAAGTTCTACTTCTGTATCCATTTTCAATATGCAGTCATTTATATATATATATATATATATATATATATATATATATATATATATATATATATATATATATATATATATATATATATATATATATATATATATATATAATATATATATATATATATATATATATGTATATATATATATATATATATATATATATATATATATATATATATATATATATATATATATATATATATATATATATATATATATATATATATATATATATATATATATATATATATATATATATATATATATAATATATATATATTATGTATATATATTTGTGTTTCTTTTGTTTTCGTTTCATTAATTATTTAAAACAATTTCAAATAAAGTACGCTATGTAATTTGTTTATATTTGTTTAAAATAATTATGATTAATTGTTAGAATGAATTTAATAAATATTTTAACTAGTTAGCCCGAAGAGCCAAGAAAGAAAGAAATAGAAACAGTATAACTATGTCGCTTGTTCTTCAATAGCAAGCTAACTTGAAAATTTGAATACAAATCAATAAATACTCAAAACATTTAAATCTTTCGAAAATTTCAAATTTATATTTATTTTGAAGTTTCAACAATGTCATTTCATTATGGATTGCGATTTTTTTTGTCATTATTTGAAGTTTTGGGGTTCAGAAAGATTCGTGTGTTGGAAAAAAATAAATGGTGTCATTTTCTATCAGAGTTATATTACAACGTTCATTTCGTTTTGTTTGTATGTTTTTACCTTCTTTTTTCAGTTCTCTACTTTCCACAAATTTTACATGAGTTCGCAAATGAAGCAGAAAAAGACGGAAAATCAAATGATGTAGTTTCAATTACTTTGAACTACTTATACTGGTATTACGGTTTTATTTACTGTTTCTTATTCATTATTTTGCTTGTTCATTTCAGAATTTATTCAGAAGAATTGATTCACATTGAGAGAAAACTTAAAAGTTATTCTTGCCATAATGAAAATTATTTAAATTTATTATTTTGCTATTTAACATCTGCGTATAATATTTTTTTACCTTTTTATTTTGGAAGTGAAATTTTCGTTACAATGAAAGGAGACTTCCTCTTCATTACATTCTACATAGCAATCATTTTCCATTCGGCCTTTATGCTAATAAAATTTCAATATCTTTACATATGTTTCACAGAACAGATTTTGTGCGTTTTCAGAGATTTTATTAATATTGTTTTAGAGCTTCAAAAACCACTGAACCAAATTTTTAGTTATCATGGCAGAAACGATAATGAAAAGAGAATTATCAGAAAGCTATTTCGAATTCTGTTTTCTATTGAAACAATATTGGAAGAATTTTATTCTTTTTTTCAAAAACCAATTTGCCTTATATTTATCTTTAATATAATATTTTTGATATGTGATATCACTCGATTGGCAAAGTATGGATTTCAGAAAAATTTCCTCTCAACATTACAAGCTATATTTGTCATATTTCTGATTATATGTGCATCTGATGACATAATTGAACAGGTAAATAAATAAATTATAATGTTATTAAAAGTTTTAAATATTTTTCTGTCTTTGTAATTCAAAAAAGAATAAAAAAATATTTTCCTTATACAAAGACTGCAAATAAAAAACAAATCTGAAAATTATATTTTGTAGTTCAATTTTGCCTTTTACGGTAACAATATCAATACCTTTCTCTAATTAAGTAAAATTCCAACCGCATAAATTTTGAATTTGTTATAATTTCTTATTTTTCACTTCAGATAAATGACGCTTATAAAAGACTTCGAAAATGTGTTGTAAAATCCAGGAATACTTTTAGAAAGAAAAAGGTAAATTATGAAGTAATTTTTTATCATTAAAAATGACACCTAGATTTTACATATTCCTTAACTCCAGTGCTTAATGTTGTTCGCTGCATTCACAAGCTACAGTGCAAACTTTCACGCCTACTCGTCAAGCCCTTCTCTATCTATATATTCGAATTCGGATCACTTTTCGGACCACAAAAGCGGATTATATGTGTTTCAATGACGGTATACAGTAAAAAAAAATTTTTCCTTTTCTCTTTCCCTTTTTTGTGAAAAAAAATTACAGATAATCTGTGAAGTAATTGCTTTAAAAAAATGGAAAAAATGGGCTGTCCATCATTAGGCAAACTCCAAATTCCGAAAAAGGAGAATATAAGAAAAAGTTTCCTTAAATGATTGCAGCAAAATATTTTTTTAATTAACTTTTGCAACATTTAAGTTCATTATTCTAATTTCATGTTTGTGGAATACCACTAAGAAATCACTCCTTATACTTGAAAAAAACTCATTTCTTTTGAGCTCCGAGAGTAAAGCTTATTCTATATCCATCTTCAATATTCAGGAATTGGATAATGAAGTGAATATGTCTGTAATGACAATATATATATATATATATATATATATATATATATATATATATATATATATATATATATATATATATATATATATATATATATATATATATATATATATATATATATTTACAGATCGCTACCACTCACGGGCAGAGCCCTTTTCAAGGAGGGGCACACACAGGGGGGAAGAAAACTCATTCAAACACAGACCTAACGCACACCCTTCAGGTGGGCACAGACGGAAGCCTTGAAGAGTGGAAGATTAAATACAGGAGGAAAAATAGAAGATGGCAGAGAGTTCCACAGAACAGTAGTGGCTGAAACAAGGAGGCACCACAACGGGCTAGCCTGGGGTTTCCTACATTCACACAAAATTGGTGCGAAAGCAAGGCACCCCTTGTGCAACGAGGACGACGCCACAACGGTGGAGGAATGCGAGAGGCCAATTCCCTCGAGCACCTGCCATTGTAGTACCTGTAGAAAAGAGATGGTGCGCCAACGTCACGTCGTGGAGATAAGGGATGAAGAGAGTTTGAAAGTAGGGGACAGTTAATTAATCTGATAGCTTTAGACTCAACCCTATCCAAAAGAGAGGAGGAGCTAGAGTATCCCCAAATGTGAGAACAGTACTCCATACAAGGGAGAATAAGACCCTTATATTTGGAGCAATTGCTCAGAAGAAAAAAAGTTCTCGCAACCTGAACAGAACTCGCAGCTTCTTAGAGGCCGCTTTAGCAACCATTGTGATATGTGGTTTCCAAGACAGTTTATTGTTTATGTTTAGACCAAGAATGTTGATGTTACTTACAGGTGAGACGGGAGAGCCATCGAAGAGGATAGGAAAGTTTGGAGGTGTTTTTGAGAGGGAGAAGAGAAGAAGTTGAGTTTTTAAAGAGTTGAATTTCACAAGGTTGCTATGACCCCACCGGGAAATCCCATCTACGTCGGCAAGAATAGAATTGGAAAGTTGAAGACGAGAAGCAATTCTAGAAGCAAAGGAGGGAGCAGATTTGAAAAGAGTAGAAGAATGCAGAGTTCAGTCGTCAGCATGAGAGTGAACAGAGTTAGAAGTGCAGTTAAGAAGATCGTTAAAGTAAGAATAAAGTTGGAGATAAAACTGAACCTTTAGGAACACCACAGTTGACTGAAAAAGAGGAAGAGGTCGCTCCATCTACA